>JAFELO010000291.1:66307-91208 GCA_017140195.1 Eumaeus atala | reverse complement strand
TATATTAATTATTGTCAATACAATTTAATGTTACTGTGCTGTCATGGGCAAATGATGTCATAGATTGTGATATTGAATTGGGTATGTAATTAATTCCTAAATAAAATAAATAGCAGAGACGCCAATACGCTCCCATGTGGGGCACCCGTTTTTTATTCACCACTGCATAGATTTATGCGTTTTACAATTTTTACTTATTTTGTTTGAAACAATAAATTTGCTGTAATACATTGCCTCTTTAACCATAAACTACTAACTTCTTAAGAAAATTTATTTAATGTCGTAAAATATTGCATACACACAGGTATTCTATTATCTATGTTATTTTTTTCTGTTTGTGTTTATTCTATTTATGTGTGTTATTATAATGCTTTTTTTAAAAATCGTAGATTGTTATATTAAAATTTTTAATTTTTCGGAAGCCCTTTTGTTCTTTGCATAAAATGTTTTTTATTATCTTCTAGACAGGAATTAATTTCGTCTTAAAAGTACCGTTGAAACATATTTCAGAATATGGATAGTAGGGGAATTGCTCTATAGGACTCCACTAATTCTTTATTTTCTTCTACATGCAACTGTTTGATCGCAATAATTTTCAGATCTAGTGGAAATATTCCCATTAATGTACTTACATTAATTAAGTAACTCATATGAGGGCATATGTCTACAATCTCCGTGTTTATTGTATGCATGGAGCTAAAAGCATTGGTTCTCTATTGTTATGTAGAGTACTCCTGTTGTTCAGAAAATTGCTCCCTATAACTGGTGTAGGCTTAATTATATCAATGAAACAATTAATAAATAGATTTGCAATTTCTGTTGGATACGAAATATATTCATTATTATTACTTTTGATTCTCAAAATAGGCTCTTTTGGGATGTTCACACGTGTTTTATTAATTACCTTCCATATTGTTTTAGATTTATCTCTAGAACTAATAATGACACGACATCCATTTCGGTTTATCAATGACTTTTATTGTAACGGATTTTTTTGGGGAAGAAAGATGGGAACCGTTGCACTGTCCCAAAGTTGGTGGTTTTGTTCTGTGGTGCGGGACAACTCCCTCTGTAGATGTCGGGTCGGTCCCTTAGGTGACTGACTAGCCGTTCAGGTGCCCCGATAAAGCAGAAAAAATCGGCAAAGGCAGCACTGATGCCACTCGCGGTGGTTTTAGTGGGTGTTCTAGTTCTTTCGGTATTCTTCTCAGACTTCGACCTCAACTCAGAAATTAATGCGAAGCTGTGTGTGTGTCCTGGCAATATTCGCCTATTAATGTAACACGATATTTTAATAACGGAATTTACCAAATTGAATGAACTGGGTTGCCCCACGGCTACTCACAAATCTTCGCAGCATATGATATCAGCGAGAGGCACATCCGTGGTTGTGCCAACTCACTCCCTTGGCTGCAATGTAGCACGGCACTGGATCTTACAAAGGTATCACGGGATGAACAAATCGCAAGGAATTCCTATTTAATTAACAGAAGGCAAATTAAATCAGAAAATGCCTGCAAAACATTAAGGTTTGCAAGCCTGCTTATTTCAGTAGCAAGTAGAAATATCAGAATACCCTGGTGTTATCCTATATGATAGAAAGATAAGGATTTCTAAGACAAATTGCCGAATACTAGCAATAGAAATCTAATCAGATTATTTTTTTTAATGATCCGATGTAGGTGCGTGGGATGGTCATTACATTAACATCAATATGTTTATGACGATGAAATGGCAATTAACAAAAGCCATTAGCAGATGGTTGTGCTGATAGCGGCCGGGGCGGCGGACTGCAGTCGTGGCTGAATGGATTTAATAATAAATGACAACTTTTACTTCGTTTGCCTATGAGTTTAAGATATTTTGTAACCGACATTGCTGCTTTACAGCTACAAGCTTCTACAATTCCGTAGTGCTTTATGCGACTCCGTATCCAAAGAATAAAAAACAGAATCGTATTACTAAGACGTCGCTGTACGTCTGTCCGGCCGTCCGTCCATCTGTATCTTGTTGGTTCTAGCTGTATCCCATGAATCGTGACAGCTGGAGTTAAAATTTTCAAAGATGGTGTATTTCTATTTCCGCTATAACAACAAATACTAAAAAACAGAATATAATAATTATTTAAAGCTCCCATAAAAGAAACGTGTTTTTATGCTGTTTTTTTTATTAATAACGGCACGGAACCCTCCGTATGCGAGGCCGACTCGCACTTGACCAGTTCGTCACCTTAGTTTACAAACATACATAATTTCAGGCCTTGATAATTACAGATACACCACTGGACTCCTCCCAGGGCTGGTATCTGCGCAAGAGCAAGTTTCCGCATTACACATATATTATATTATTTATTATTATAAGCTATAAATATTGTTCAATAGACACTCTAGCAGCTGCTGTACCAATGTTCTCCCACGCTATGATACTGTAATTGTCACCCCACTGTTAAATATAATAGCATGCGCTGTTGTGGTACAGAGTAGATATCTGTTGTCAATCAAATGTTGACCTTCGGCGCGACGCGACCTGCCGACATACGTTCCTAAGCCTAACCTCAAGGTACGACATAGAACAAAATAATTGTTGTTTTCGCCGCGACCCGCCAGGTGCATGAGGCTGGCTCGTCGCCTCAAGACGGCCAACACCGCGTTAGGGATGCTATCTTGTGTAGGCATTTTGTTGTTTCGAGTCCGGAACAGAACAAAACCCCGTGGCTCGTGGAAAGTTAAAGGCGAGAACCACTACCCGATCGATACCCCTGGCGGTTCATGGCCTCGTTTTATTTTTATTTTGGCTTTAATGTGATGAGTTAGGACTGGGAGTAGACAGTGCATCCAATTACTGGCGAAACAACTAAATTGAACATAATCGCGATTGCGTCAAGCCTAATATTATTATAACATTTGTGTTTAATTTGAAAATGATAACATTCGAAATGTTGTCACGTTCATTGCGGTTCCTTCATCGGTGTCGGGAGGCGCTGAAATAACTCTAGCGGCCATGATGACGGACTACAGCCCACCAAGAGCCATAAAAATAGTACACAATATTAAATAATGTTGCATAGAACAAACTCCTATATTGAGAGCAGAATTAGACAGCGTGTGTGAACAGCTCAAGGTAAAGCAACAGGTGCAGACGAAATTCCCATAGACATATTTTAGATGTTGGTGTAGATATTACACTCCATCTGTCAATAAATACGGAGTACCGGAGTAAGGTCTAAGGACTAGTCACATTCCTTGCCTACTACGCTGCACAAAAAAAATGAAAGTAATAAATAAATAAATAAATAAATGTCTCATATACTCTCGCGAGTGAAGTCCTCTTTCATATCGTAAAAACAAAACTACTAATGAGCCGGTTGCTCAAGGAGAACCCGACTTTCTAAGGATTTGGGTTCTGGGCAACTTATAGAAAAAGTGCGCGAGCTCAATATCCCGCTGTAAATAAGCTTTGGGGTTTAGTTTGTGCTATTCGGTTGATGCTGTACGGATAACTTGTTAAAACGGGTGTACCACAAAATCTGAGACACGACTGAGCTGCTGTACCTGTAGCCAGAGCTTACTTCAGGAATTTTAAAATGGCGTGTGACAGGCACGTGTTGTTTTTACTCTACTGTTGCGTGTGGTTTTAGTAGGTGGGGCGAAGTAGTGTGATATTGGCGCCCATTGTAACCAACCTGAGATATGCAGACGAAACTACCCTTCTTGCGACGTCACAAAAAGACAGGATTTATTTCACTTCTACAAACAGTTCAGTCTTTGAGTTCGCTGCTAACATTGATAAGACAAAAATGATGGTTTCGTACGGCTAACAAAAGAAGTTAATTACAGATTACATATTTTTCCGTTATTTAATTTTTTTGACTCCATCCTGTCAACAGGATAGAAGACATGCGTTATTTACGAATATGGGTAAAAACACGTCACCAACGCCACAGAAACAGCTCGAAGAATTAACTTTGTGAATGAGAATGAAAATAAATATAATTATCGTTTTTCGTATTTTGACCCCAGAATCAACCCCGTGCAGACCCTTGTGGACAATGAGGAGTTAATGGTGAGCCATCCCAAACAACTTCAGAGCTTCGGCGTAAGTGAAGAAAATTTGAATATACTTGAAGTAAATTGGAAAAGTGAAAAGCCTCGAGAAGTTTGTGTGCTACCGCATGAGTTAAGTGAATAATATCTGTGGACTTATCACACCATGTTAGCCTAGTCTTGTGCTAAGTACCGCAAGGACAAGTGTTACTACTGTGTGTACATATTTTTATTCATTTAAGAAGTTTGTGAAGTGAAGCACACTAACACACTAACACGCGTTGATTGCTTTAGAACGTTACTCAACCATAACAATAGTGCGAGAATGTATGAATGTAGATGAAATGATGAAAGGTAGGTCCTGCACGACACTCGGAAACGCTCATCACCGTGGTTGAACTCAGGTGACCCGTGTCCAACTCCTGTCATTGGGTCGTTTGTTTCTTCTGGGGAGCCACGGTACTGACTACTGACTGCTGCTGACCCGTACTGGCTAGTGTTACTGTCACTGGTTACCGTTCGGCGGTATACAGCTTTTTTATGAGAGAGGGGGCAAACGAGAAGGTGGGCAGTGAAGATTAGGCGTCTTACAGACGCGTCGCCGGCCTTTAAGGAATAGGTCTGCTTAATATACTTAATAGCTTGCTATGATATGGCCCAACGACTACTTTAGAAATGTCGTACACTGTCAACAAATGGAAAAGCGGTTAAACGATGACTGTACAATTGCAGCAGACCTCCGCGCTCTCCTACTACAGAAAAATTGCAGTCCGATGGGGCAGTGAAAACTGCCTGCAAAAAATTACTTAATTCTCACTCACACAATTTGGTATTTATTATTTCAGCAACGGAATCAATGAACTATATATAAAAAGGAGATGCGTGCACAGATATTAGTGCTACATATTTCGATTGCTGAAATCATAATTTTATTACGTTTCATTTTCTCTGTATAAAAGGATAATTTGTTATTTGTACAGCTTTTTTATGAGGGTATTATTTAGTATAATATGTAAAGGACCTAATTTTAAAAGTTCTAGCTTGAATGGAAATGTCAATAGTCAGATGCACTAACCTTCTTTGGTGGCTTAAAATAAGCTTATTTGTCGAAGCTTGTTTCCGCACATTATGACCAATTTTATCAGTTACCCCTTTTATGTTGCAGTGATTCGGCTTCTGTGGAGCAGACGGGGAACCCGAAACTTGCTGCGTTGATTGCTACGTGTCTTTTAAAATAAAGATTTACCTAAGTAGATAACTGTGATGGGTGGTGATTATTTGTCCCTAACTCCATTGTCAATTCAGTTTTGGAGTTTATATTAATTAGAAAGTTTTAGTGTTACGTTTAGGTTCGTTTGTAGTTTAAATGTTGTTTTGCTGGGATGAGTGAATAACCCTTATGGGACACGAAAATAGATAGTAGCCGATTCTCTGGCCTACTGAATATGCATATATAAAATTTGGTAAAAATCCGTAAAGCCGTTTCGGAGCAGGAAGGTGAAGCGTGATATTTGTTCTGCCCCCCCCCCTTTCCCTTCTCATTGGCATTATTGAAGCATCGTCTAGCACCTTAAGACGCAGATTGTAAGAGGCGTCTAGTTCCGGGTTAGCCTTAATGGCGTTTTTGGCTTAATCCGTATTCGCAGTCAGGAAGTAGACGGTGTTACACCTCATGTTACACGTTAAGCCATATATTCCGTCATTTCTCTCCAATCGTGATGGCCTACCGTCTCATCGCAACTGGGTAATGGCGTAATAGAAAGAGCACTTGCGTCTGCGCACACGCCTGTATAATATGATATGCCCTACGTCCTATAGAGATGGCCTTCGAGTTACGAAACTCACACACTCGTTCATACCAGATAAGGATTAAAACTACATTTGCTATTGTGAATATAAGGTGATAAATAAGTCGATATTGAGTAATGTCACATCCCTAAATGCACTCTACATATTAAACGTCTGCGCGTGCCGTCGTTAATAAAAGCAGTAGTTACCTTAAAAACTGTCCATGTTTCTTAGTGAACACGGTTATGCGAGGACATGAAGTGTTGTCGTGTCAGGTACATTTAGGTATGTAATGCGAGCACACAATATTTTTTGTTTCACTTTTTACTCGTTTTATTTTTAACTGACTACTAAAAAGGAGCCTCCTGTGTAGAAGTATTATTTCGGCTGTTTGTGTTTCTGTATGTGTCTGTCTATTAGTGTAATTGCTACATTGCAATCTAATCAAGTTAGGTTAATCTAATCGTAATTCTAAACAACTTTTTGGTCCTCACCGCAACAAAACTGCGATAACGGCACTAAAAATGTATAAATTTTATTTTTAGTTTATTTCACTATTTAACGACTTCAAAAACAACATACATTAAAAAGAAAAAAAATGTAGTGTTATTTTATTTACCCTTATTTAGAAAATAAAATTTCCGCTTTCCTGTAAATTGGAGAAGACGCATATGGAAGTTATATTTGTCCTACTCTCTCCAGCCCTATCAATCTCACTCCAACTCGTGGCTACTCATACCAACTGGGATTTATATGCGTTAAGACGTAGTTCAAACTGTTACAGGTGAAACTGAAATTAAATGCTCATATGGAATGCAATCTTTTATAGCGGTGATAAATTAAGCCTTCATTAAAAATGAGTTCCAATAACAGCCTTTACCATGTAATAATACAACGGAGAAAATTAATGAAATGCACATTGGTCACAGCGTGCGTACTTCTTTTGTCTTTGCCTCTTGCTTTCAGAATGTTGGATACAAGGAATAAGGCGGATTGGAAATTTGAGGAATTCCAAAAAGGTGCCCGTAATGAGTCATACATAGACACTAGTCAGGAATTCAATAGACCATCCAGGAAAATTAAATATATGCTATTATGGACACCAAACGACTACTCACCGTTTTATTATTTGAATGATGGTCAGAAAACCTTTACGGATAGGAAATGTTCTTCAGACAATTGTATTGTCACGGCTGATAAAGAATTTTTTAAAGGAGACCTCACAAAATTCGATGCAATCGCATTTAACGGACGAAGCCTTGACAATATCCACCTACCAGAATCACGAACTGCTCGCCAAAAATATATCTACTTTAACATGGAATCTGCCGAAAACTATCCCATATGTAGTAAGAAATATAATGACTTCTTTAATTGGACCGCTACGTACCGTCTCGACTCAGATATTCCGTTTCCATATATTCAAATCAGAAACCAGCGTGACGAAGTAGTCGGACCAAAACGTAGAATGGAATGGCCGGACAGAATATCCACGGATAAGAACATTGATTACTCACAAAATAAAACAAAAGCTGTTGCGTGGTTCGTATCTAATTGTCGAACCAGAAGCAACCGAATGACCATTGCGAATGACCTACAATACGAATTATATGCGTATGGACAGACGGCAGACTTATATGGGAGTTGTGGCACATTACACTGTCCAAGATTCGACAAAGCTTACGACTGTACGAGTTTACTGAAGAAAGATTATTTCTTTTATTTGTCATTTGAAAATTCGTTTTCTGAAGACTACGTGACGGAGAAACTGCTCACTGCTTTGCAGAACAACGTCGTGCCGATTGTACTGGGAGGAGCCGACTACAGTAGGTGCGTAAGAATATAATTATGCAAAAATACTGCATTGTGAATCGGCGAAAATTGTGTATATCTCACCGTTCCTGTTTCGAGCAGCTCCCGCCCTCAAAAACTTTGCTGAAAAAGTAACATGGCAAAACAATGTTGTTTTTATTTTGAAGTCAATTTGATATTTTTGTTAATATTAAATTTATTTTTAAAATTTTAGTGAAATTATATTGCAATGCTAACCAAAATTTTATCAATGGTTATTATTTAATTATGTGAGAGTTAGGCAAACCTGGTTAGCAATTATCATTAACCAGGTTCAGTAAGAGGTAGTACCATGATGCATTTCCGGTAAGGTACCTCTCGCTCACATGAAACTGCTGTGTGGTTCGTGAGTAGCCGGCGGTCCATTGGAAGAAGGAAGGAAACCTCCTTTCCAACGCATTTGCATAAAAGTTGTGCGTGTGTTTATGGGCGCCGGTAGTTATCAAAACCTCCATCTGTCTTCCTATATGTAAAAAAATTGCAATTCAACGATTGATAGGCATTATTAATTATTGAGTGTTTACGAGAATATAATTATTATTAACAGTATAATATTATGCCCATATGCAGTTCAAATAACATATATCTCAACGTTCAAGGGATCTACCTTACATCATCAGATTAGTGACATGACATGATGACTATCACAATAGTTATATCTATGTCCAATTGATGAACGTTGATGTAAAGACGTGTCTGTGACTGTTTGCTATTTTAAAATTTTAGAGTTTGCCCCCGATTTCCTGGGAACCCACCACCAGTTCCTGACTCCGTGACGATGGGAGAATGCCCTTTCGAACAAATCAATAATTTAAAAAATCGCCCTGCAATTGGAGACGCGTAACACACGTAAAATGTATAAATATTTCTCCAGTAACTACAACAAAAAATTACTGTGTGTCCCGATAATCACATTATTTCTTCACTCATTATTTGTAATATTAATATTCTATGTCCGTTATAGGTTTTTACCTCCAGGCTCGTATTTAGATGCGAGAAATACGTCTGTCAGTAGTTTGGCGGCTGCCATCGTACAAGCGATGTCGTCGCCGTCGCAGTACAACGAGTTCTTCAAGTGGAAGTCGTTGTACAGCTACAGAGACCCGTCCACCACCGACAGCGTGTGCGCTCTGTGCGCCGCACTCAACAACGAGACCTTCTTCACCACGCCCAGCTACTATCGAGATTTTAGACGCTGGTGGCACCCTAAATATGTGGAGAGATGTGCCTAAACATTTCTTCTTCTCTTTGCATCAATGTTTTGCCTTAGACGTCTCCTTAATACAATCGTTATGTGAATGAACGGACAAGGAATAGGAACTCCGTATCGTGATACGACTACAGTACGACAGGCTTGAGCAGATGAAGCAGGGAGCGGCCGTTGGACATCTGCGTTTCGGTTACAATAAATACAGAATATTATTTTTTTTTACTTTTGTTACATATATTTTATATCGCCGTTATTACAATAAAACGCCATTAATGGATTTTATTGCGGTTTATTTTAATGTTGTAATAGTATATAATACTAGTGCTAGCTAAATGATTAGCCCAACGTTTCAGAAGCTTTACACCATCGTGCGCGTTTGTGAATAGCCGGTAGCCCATTGGAGGTGAGGAGAAAGATAGGACAAGATATCTGCATGACAATTATTCGGCTGTCTATGGACGTCGTCTACGTACTTGTCCGATTACTCTGATTTCTCGTTTGCCCCTATATTATAAAAAATACTTTGGTGTAGTGAGCTGTACATTTTACCCATGAATGATTAATGGTAGTTTATTTGTTTAGGCAAATCGGGCGTTGTTAAATTTCTAAGTGATGTAAATAATGGACTATAGTGGCAGCAATCCATACATGTACATCTACAGATCAGTGATTAGGAGAAAACTGGTGTGGCTGAGCGTGTGTCCCGATCATGATCCTCTCCGTGAGCCACGTCTGGGTTGGCGCTTATTTACAGACCATTTTGGAAATCGCGCGCGAACCGCCCCCGGTGTCAGTGTCGGGGAGGTGGGACATCTCTGTTCCTATATCGGGATGCATCTTTTGACAAACTTTCTCATCACCCGACGAGCACTCGTAGCAACTCAATGGAGGTCACAGTAGAAGTTTAGGTCCGAAAGAAAGAGCGTATCTATTGTTAGCCAAATGCGACCTCTGCTTCGACGTGTCATGCCGACGCCGGACGAACACTCCTAGCCTCAAAGTCAGAAAATACATATAGGTCCTTGGAATCGCAGTCACGGTAATAAAACCTAACAGTATTCCATATAAACACACGAAATTCGAGTATGTACCTGGCACGCGACGGCCGCGATCATGCCGCAGTGGCAAACGGACGGTGGCGGATTTTGTAGCAGTGCTTTTTGTTTAAACAATAATTATGGCGAAGAGTTGTGGACTATCTTGTGCTATATTATGTAAAAGTGGAGAAAATATTTCGACCATAATTCGAAGTTAAACATAGATTGTGATGCTGGAAGAACTAAGTGAAAGATATTCCTTTTCTATTCCTTATATCTAAATTATCAATTCTTCAAGGCTTGAACCATGGTGGGGTAGTAGTAACACATCTTTATTTGGACCATCACAACCAAATGCCTTCGTGGTTATTGATAACATACCAGTTGATGCTCTGAGATGTTATTAAAGACAAAAGGGTTTCAGGGCGGTGGCTTACATTTAGAGAGGATATTAGAGCATTTTAACAGGTAGATGACGTGCGGCACATATAGGTAGGCGACGTGCAGGGAATCAGTCTCAACCCGCGATCATACAAGTTCATCCCTTATATTGTAAAACTCAAAATTAATATGTACATTTAAAAATGTAGAAATAATTAGATTTACTCCTTTTGGAAGTCTGTAAATAACTGTATACATTCAGTGAATAATATTTTAAAACTGAATATAAACATCACCAAAATGAATAAAATTACTAATTAAAAAATAATAGTACAATAATACAAAAATAATAATACTATTATACAAAAATCAACCTACTCAATAAGAACATAATTGGACTAAATGTGATTAAAAGACATGTAAGGCATAGTTTTTTATAGAATATGCTGCCTATAAAATTTATTGTATTGTATTACACTGTACTGCTGTACTTTATTTAAGAGAAAATTAATCGAAATTTGATATTACTTAGCATGTTTAGTCATAAAAGCTACAATAACAAAAAATATATACATTTTCACTTAACGAAAATACGAATTACCGAATATATATATATATATATATTCTTATCTCTTTAAAACCTAACACCATTGACATTAATCAAATGGATTGCTGATCCCAAAGACCGCTATTGGTACAAGTTTCGCTATAATTATGTATAATAAATTTTGTATAACTTTAAGGGAGTTGAACCAATAAATATATAAAAGTCTGTTCATTTTATTGTTCAAATTGTGTATCGTAAATAAATGAAATAAAATAATATTTAAACAGACAACGTTACCATTATTTCATAACTTACTAAATTAACGCCTATCGCGCATGCGCGCAACTTTCTGACCCTTTGTATTTTACAAATATTTTGTCATTGCTCGAAAGTTTGACACGTGTGCGCTAACGTTCAATTCATTTATTTGGGAATATGCGATGGCGTTAATATCTTTGGAGTCTAACCACATATTTTAGATTTTTTTGCATAGGTATTAGCTATCCACATTCACAGAAAATATTATATATTTCAGATCAGTATCTACCACTTACTACTTTTCTCACCTACCCAGAATAGCCACTACTCATCTCTACTATCTTTGCTATCAAAGTCTGCTGTCAAAGTGACATTCCGTTTTGATCATGGCAACCATTGTAAAATATCGCTATACAATCGAATTCGCTGTACAAAATCTACTTTTAGGTTGCAAAAATACTTTTAGTAACTAAATTCAAATAACGTATATGTAATAATACTCTACAATGACCCCCCGGTGTCCTTTGGAACGAATACGAGTGTTGTGTTAGATGCAATAATACGGAACCAGTGAGCTGGTCGGACGGTATAGACGGAAGGTAGCCGTGGGACGTTTGTAATATTTGGCTTTTTTTGTTCCGTATTGATCAAGCACTTGAGCGTTAATGATACCTACGTTCTAACGAGGCTGCGTGAGCGTTATTTTGATTTATTTATTTTAACTAGAACCTACTCCGGGCCAAGAATATATTGAGTAGTGTGATGGTGGGATTTGCCGAAAATATACCTAGACAAGTTTCAAAATAGAGCTTTAATAAAATGCACAGCGTTCAAAAGTAAATAACAAATAAAAAGTTTATGTAGCTCATTGAATGTTTCGAAAATAAAAGGAAGTTATATTTAGTCAAAGGGGAAGACAGAAAAATTAACACGATTTTATTTTGGCCGTTATATAGCTGTAATAATAAATCGAGAATAAAAGAATCTAATTAATTCCTATGGCTTCGTTTTTAAGGTACCGTCGCCGCTACGTTTTTAGGTTACCGCAGCCAAATGGCAGAAAGTGAAACCTTTACAGTTTCGTCCGTCTCTTCCTTCGTCACACACGTTGAACTTAGAGGTTATGGGTACCATATGCTTGAAATTTGGCAGGCACCTATTTTTCCTTGTTTTATGAACGCTATATAATGGTATAGTATGATTTAAAAAATATAATTATTAAGGATAAGGGTTTATTAGATATACGATTTTTTGGTTTGCAGCTATAAAACCATTTATAGACAAGTACGACTCGCTCTTGGCCAGTTCTTAGGTTTCCGAACTCGAAGCGTAAAGAACGGAACCGTATTATTCCACGATCCGTTTTTTCCGGACCTGAACTTTTGCTGTGGATGCGAAGAGATGCCCAATACAGCTTTATTGGATGGCTGTCCGTCTGTCAGCGGGCTGTATCACATAAACCGTTATAGCTTAGTAGATTAGAAGTTTTCACAGATTATGTATTCCTATTGCCAATAACAACAACATACTGAAATACAGAATAAAATAATTATTGAAGGGTACTCCGTTTAAAAAAAAAAACATGATTTGCTCGATAATTATAAAGTAACTGTTGAAATATTCACAACGCAAGTTAGATTTTTGGATTATATACTATTACAATTCATAGTTATATAATGTAAATAGAATAAAATTTAGAGATCAATAGTATATTATAATTTACCCATGGTTCGGAACCCTATGATTGTGAAGAAAAGCCAGCAAGATAACAACACACAATCTAACAATATAACAATAAATTGTCTCAATTTAAGTCCGGATACACATCATCTTAACGACAACTGAATATTACAATATTTGCTCAATATATAGAAATAGAAATAGAAATAGAAAATGTTTATTCAGGCGGTTAAATTACACTGATATACATCTTTTATATATAAACTTCACCTAAATCACATTAACAAGGCATACACATGCTGACTACCACTTAAAGCTGAAAGAAATCAATGAATAACTTGATTAGATAAGGATTAAGGTGCGATGTGGACATGGATGCACAGAAGCAAAGTGCACAATAGTGTAACACAAGTCTTGAAAACAAAACCACTCAGTTGGATGACGAAGGTTATCCCATGGGGTAGGCAACCTGTAGTCCTGATATTCTGTGGCCCCAGGGTATGTGACGTCACGGTTTACGTACAGGTACTCTAAAATAATGTAGTCTCATGGTCTATTGCGTGAAATATATGAATATTGTACACGACTGATGGATGAAGAGAGGTGAGTATTAATTGAAGTTTAAATAAGTACTTTAAATATGTAATAAAATATATTTACTTTTCCACCTACATGTTGCAATCAAAATAAAAAAATTGAAAAATACATGCCTTAGTAATGATGTTAAAGCGCAGTGCGTTTGAAAGATATAACCTATAATTGTTGCTCCAGCATGTAATTTTTATATTTTAATTTAAAGCTGTTTATTGAATTTAATATGCATAAGGGCGGCGGTAGGTCGTTCCAACATTTAGTGGCGGCATGTCTGAAACTACCCCGAAAAGCTGCAGTATGGTGTAATTGAGTAAAGAGTAGGTAGAAACTATACCCTGGTCACAATACACAGTTGCTTATCCTTTGCCCAGTGCAATTTACGGAACAGGTATGGTGGAGATTCGTACTTGACAATAACGAACAAAAGTGTGGCGAGGTGAAGGTTTTATTCCTCACATTACGGCGACAACGAAATCACAATGTGCAACCAATGACGAACAACCATAAATACATCTAATTAAGATAGATATCATTAGGTACATTTGATTTGATAAAGCACATGGCATCGAAAACGAACACAAATGTCGTTCAAAGATGACCCGTGTGGCAATTGAAATTTAAAAAAAAAACATTATATTTTTACATTCAATTCTACACATTCACCTTAATCATACATTCAATATAGAAATAGTTGTGGATTTGGCTGTAAGACACAACAAGAACTTTTTTCGTTAATTGGAACACCTAAGTAACAAAATGAAAACTATAACATGACGGTTACTTCCAATAACTAGGGACATTAGTAGTCACCCGTGGCCATGGTAGTTCTCATCTCTCCTCTCATAAATCTCGATAAAATTGGAGTAATTATTAAAATGTCTAGTAACAGTTATAATTGAATAATTTGAGAAATAAATCGACATCGAATGATGTCACGTCACTAAATACCTGCACACACCTGCGTGCGCGCCACGGACACCGCGCCGCGCGCCGTCTTTGGACTTGGACAAACAGTACTAATCAGTTGTTTACTAAAAGCAGATGTATCTTAAAAAAAGTATTACACATTAGCGTTTCTACGTGAACACAAGTCCTCAAGGATATATTGACTTTGTGTTAGATACATTTAGGTATGTACGTACTATAGACAAACAGAATATTATTTATTAAATAATAGGTGTATTTCTTACATGATGTTTTGTTTTCTTTTTCTAATTTACACAGAAACATACGTCTGTCAAACGTCGTATTATCAAATATTTTACCTCTCTGTAAAATCAACATTATTGAAATCTTAACAATATAATCAAATCAAGCGTCATATTATACTTAAGGTTAAAGTCTACTTCGGAAGTTAAGTATAAAATGACGCTACGATCAGTATTACCAGTTTAACTCTTTCCTATACACTTGCTCGTGCATCAGCATAACTAGTATTATATAGCTGCATGATCAGTGTCTTGGTAGACGTTTGGACGGGCGAAAGTGTGAGATCACTCCTGAAATTGGTGATAGATCATTCTGGTTCTTATCCAATGATTTTGAGTTATTTTTTGCTGTCGTAAAATGTTATTATTTTCGTACTATTACGTCGTAGGGTAGCATATATATTAACTCCTAACTTTCTTTTGGTAAATCTACATCAAATCTCTCTCTGACCACTAAAACGGTCACAAATAGCGCCAGTACATTGTAAGAAATTGGAGGCCAAAAAGATAACCAATTCGCTGTGATAGCATTACACATATTAGGCGCCAAATACAAAATTGAAAACGCACCATACGCTTGGTATTAGTCAATTGCTTGTGGATCTAGTTATTGGTGGATAACTAAAGTGACACTGCCTTTGTTTGTGATAGAATAAGGGAGCCGTAAGGGAAATAAATCAGAGAAATCCTGCCCGGAAGTAAAAGATTTTAACTCTGGAAATAAAAATAGCATTTAGAACTATGTCGAGTATTTTAAAAGAGTGCTTGCAACCTTGATTAGACGCACTATAGGTGATTTCCTTACCGACAATTTAAAACAGAATAGGGTCATAAAATCAAGTTTTTACTTTACTAGTTACACTTTGTATACTTACAATGTTATTTGTTATTTATGCAAAATTTCTATGTACTTCTGCACATTCACTACTATCTTCATAAGGCGTCACTTTCGGACATCACTTATATTAACAGTTCCTATAATTTTATACCAAATTTTTACTCTTACAGGTGAAATTGAAACAGAAAAATGCTTAAACGGAGTCCAATCTGAACAATGGCTTCATTAAACATAAGTTCCAATCAAGAAAACAGCCGTGACTTAGACCATTCTACAGTACCTCGAAGAGTTCCACTTAAATATGTTATGTTGTTCACAACCTGCATACTTCTTTTATCCTTTACTCTCGTTTTCGTTATTTCGAGACTGTTGAATGTTAAGAACTACTCAGAATGGATATATAAGGAATTCGAAAAAAGAGCCCGTAAAGAATCACACGATGACGCAAGTCAGGAGTTCAATAGACCATCAAGACAAATTAAATATATGCTATTATGGACACCACACGACTACTCACCGTTTTATTATTTTAACGATAGTCGGAAAACTTTTATCGATAGGAAATGTTCTTCAGACAATTGTATTGTCACAGCTGATAGAAATATTTTTAAAGGAGACCTCACAAAATTCGACGCAATCGCATTTAATGGTCGGAACCTTCACAATATCCACCTACCAGAATCACGAACTGCTCGCCAAAAATATATCTACTTTAACATGGAATCTGCCGAAAACTATCCCATATGTAGTAAGAAATATAATGACTTCTTTAATTGGACCGCTACGTACCGTCTCGACTCAGATATTCCGTTTCCATATATTCAAATCAGAAACCAGCGTGACGAAGTAGTCGGACCAAAACGTAAAATGGAATGGCCGGACAGAATATACACGGATAAGAACATTGATTACTCACAAAATAAAACAAAAGCTGTTGCGTGGTTCGTATCTAATTGTCACAGCAGAAGCAACCGTTTGAAGATTGCGTATGAATTACAAAACGAATTACGTACATACAGAGAGCCAGTGGACGTTTATGGTGCTTGTGGATCGTTAAAATGTCCGAGATTCGACAAAGCTTATGACTGTACGAGTTTACTGAAGAAAGATTATTTCTTTTATTTGTCATTTGAAAATTCGTTTTCTGAAGACTACGTGACGGAGAAACTGCTCACTGCTTTGCAGAACAACGTCGTGCCGATTGTACTGGGAGGAGCTGACTACAGTAGGTGAGTGACTACAAGTTTTATCTGGGACTTAATCTTCTCAAATGGTACATCAGGAAATACATGCACAAGATATATAATATACTTCTCACTTAATTCTGTTACTATTTATATTTTCATCTTGCTAAGTTCTTAAGAATAAAACAGTATTGTTAGCACATTAAAAAAATTCTTTATTTGTGTGGACACACCGCACTAAATACAACACTTATTTTATTAAATACACAAGATTGAAACTAGGGCTGAAACTATACATCTAACAAAACAGAAAAACAAGAGACAAAAATTAAAAACATGTAAAACAGAAAGCTTAATATTCACAACATTAGAACAGCAAAAAAAAAAAAACGTACAAAAATAAAACAAGATTTATTACATAGGAAGACGGCAGAGCATCCCACAAAAGGGTAAGTCCTCGGCTTCCGTTAAGTTTATAACCTAACGCCGATTTTCAGGACCACCGTGTAGTTTTCCTTATTCTGACGGCAGCGAACAGCGTTATTATTAATATAGATATACATAATATGTGTGTATTTGTTTTTGTGTGTATTTTGTCTACCGACATATGAACATGCATGTGTGTGTGTACCGCAATAGGGAACTGGCGAAGTGTGTTGGTACAGTTATTAATGTTGCTACGTAAGTAAATACGTTTGCACTTATATGTTAAACGTAGGCATCTACCGCGGGAGCAAGGCTATGGCAGACCATAACAATCATCGCTTAGATGAAACTATTCTCAAGGCATTAGCACTTTTTTTAATTAAGTAATGTTAGAAACAAAATACATAATCATTGTTTAGGGCCATGCTTCAGCTATTTGCTAGCTATATTCTTAAGATCGCCCTTTAGGTTGTTAAAAGTAAGTTATATTACTATAAAATCAATCTATAATTAATGAAATATGGAGTTTAAATGGTTTTCATCTACAAACTAAAAACTTTGGAGCAAAAAAAAAAACATTATTTTATAATTTCCACATCTTTTGTCTTTTACAGATTTTTACCTCCAGGCTCGTATTTAGATGCGAGAAATACGTCTGTCAGTAGTTTGGCGGCTGCCATTGTACAAGCGATGTCGTCGCCGTCGCAGTACAACGAGTTCTTCAAGTGGAAGTCGTTGTACAGCTACAGAGACCCGTCCACCACCGACAGCGTGTGCGCTCTGTGCGCCGCACTCAACAACGAGACCTTCTTCACCACGCCCAGCTACTATCGAGATTTTAGACGCTGGTGGCACCCTAAATATGTGGAGAGATGTTCCTCAGTTTTTAGTTACCCTGATCACTTTTTATTAGCCTTGTTATTCTTCGTCTTATATGCTGCCCGAGAAAATTGAAAAATAGAAAGTTTTTCATCAGCTTATCTGCAAAAAAAGAAAATGAAGCATCTACGCTACGTATGTAGCCAGTAAAGTTACAATAAAACTACTTTTACGGATTTTATAGTTGTTTATTTAATTATTTAACTAGCCCAACTTTTCAGAAGCTTTACAGCAACCATCCGTCCGCTCGTGAACATGGTTGCTGTAAAGCTTCTGAAACGTTGGGCTAGTTAAATAATGAAATAAACCGCGATAAAATACGTAAGAGTAGTTTTATTGTAATATGAAAGATTCGCGTAACCTTAAGACATCAATAGCCAGTAAAAGTTTGGATGAGGTCAGCAAGCATTTTATGACCAACAGTAGACGCGTCAAGTGTTGACGTCGATGCAGTCCAGAAATAGCAGATGTGAGTGTTCGTGCTGAATAATAATATTTACAGACTGGCACAATCTATTTCAAGCCATTTTTTTTGTACGTTAATCTATGTTATGTTCTTGAATGTTATAACCACATGCAGATTCCGTCTACTGCCTATAGCTCCATGAATAGCAGCGGACCCAGGAGACCACAAGATAATTATCAAAACTGAGAAGGAAGGAGATTATATATAATTTTATTAGATATGTACAACAAATTTGAGACAATTCAAATAATAAGTCACTACTATAACTATAATTCCTAAATTAAAATGTTCCTTACGCTTGCAATTATTTATTTCATTAGACTTATTCTTTGTCTCGGTAGGGACACGGTATCGAATAGAAAGAATCGATATTGTACCCATTAGTAGAATCATAACTCAATTATCGAATATTTTTTACTGGTAAGCTTATTTAAACAATCGGGAGAAGGACATCGTAACGAATCATTAACTAACTCGGGGAGATCACTCGGACGGCGATTACCTTTCTCACAGCATGGACATCTATAACACAGGTATGTTATAGTAGCGAGAGGTGCTTAGTTGAGTATCGGGATTCTATTAATCACAGTATCGAGCCCGTGAACAAATAAAGCCAACTTTCTCATACTTACCTGAAAAAAGTACTCATTGCACACGAACAAAGGTGTCTAATATGAAATATAGGTATATAAAGGAAAAGTATCGATACTTTTTTCGTGTCCCTACGTCGGCGCGGAAGAATATTGATCAGGTGCCTCCGACGCTCTTGACCACCTCATTTGACAAATTCCTGAATACCACTGGGCATATCTAGGTTATGAAACATTACCTAATTGTCCAAGAACAAGCGTAGTTTTGATGATGTTAATGTTTTAATAAATGGTCAAAACTTAATTTTATCGCACTACGCTTTTCAGTAGATAATGGTGTAAGTACCCAGACGCATAATGTAAATATGTTTAAAAGGGCAATAAGTTTTTGTTACATAATGCAGAGAACTAAGAAGATAACACCACTGGAGACTTGCGAATGCCAAGTCGCGCATACGGGCTAGGGCGCTAGTAGGGTCGGAAGTCGTGATGTCGCGCTGTGGTCACGTGATGTCCGTCTGCCCATTCGTATGTAACAGATGTTTTAATCGGACGTTATGGATAGGACTTTGAATTGCTCTCAGAGGGCATTTCATAGACATCCTGGACGCCCCGCTACCTCAACCCTCTCGTTACAAACGCAATGGACTACGATCCAAACTGTGTAACAATCACAGGACCTCTTCTCAGAGTCTTTCTGTCGGACGAGTAGAACCGCAGCAAATGTCGGCGTAGAGAAACTTAGACGCCCCGCGGACGAATGCGAAACATGCACTACAATCCAGCCACACGTCAAGTCAGACAACAACACCCGTTCGAATATGAACGGTCCGACTCCATTAGAGAAGGGGCTAATCTCATTACGATCCGCGATTTGCCAAGCTCAAAAAATACCGCCGTACCGGTTAGGTATTCTGAGACTACCGCATGCGATTCCTTTCACCCGTCACATGGTGAGGCGAGGCTTGTCATTTCATGATCCTCTCCATGGGCCAAATGTTTACGTCAGCACCGAGGCCATTTTAGCTACCACGCAGTCCCTCTGGCCAAGATAATAATAGATAAATTAAGTGTTAGGAACACTCTCATATCGGGATGCATCTTAACCATCTGGCGGAGAGGGGGAGGGGATTGGTAGATCTTTCTTTCGACTTCAAACTTAGTCGCGTCGCCAAACGAGCACTCATAACAATCCGATGAAGCTGCATTGGGTTTCCCATAGCATAGGTACAGCAGGTACGAAAAAAAAGTTAATTATGAGTACTGTATATTTGAAATGTACATTTATGCTGAGGGATGATAAAAAATATTCGAGTGGCCATGTGTTGGATGTACATTGGATAGGTATTTCTAAAATAGTATAGACGTTACTAGCAGTACTACAGTGTTTTAATTATACTAACACTTTGCGTGATATTCGTATCCCCCTCCTAACTTTCGCAAACAAGGGGATAATTGAAAATTGGTATTGTAGGATTCATGGTTATATAAAAGTTGTAAAGAAAATGTGGAACAGCGAAGAGGAAACTGAATGACGGGTGTGTCGGCGCGTGTCTTTAACACCATGTGGCTGGCTGTCTCTGGTTTTATTAACACCTTGCGAAAGCTCCCCGTAATACATGTTTAGGAAGTAGTTCTCTGTAACAATCTCTCTGATTAGGTAAGTTTGGAAATGCAACACATGTGTAACCTTTGGCACAGGGTGTTTTGTGATACCCTACAAATCGTAGAGTAGCGTATCCAGTAAGTGATCCCGGTTCCGAAAAAATACCTAATTTTTATTATCCGCCTTGTCTTCTTTTACGTTTTTGAAATTTTTATTTTACGGTTACCCAGACCAGGCGCCCGCTAATCGTCCATACAACTCAGGCGCCCGGGCTCTTTGACCCTAAGGCGTGCGAGTTTCTATCGATTGTATGTTGTGTATACATTATCTGAAAATCACACAAACGGTGAAGTTTATTAAGACTACTACCTACGGTGTCTTAAAATAGTACAATCTCTTACAATTCACGCTGTACATGTGAACATAAATGATAGAACAGGTATAGTATTTGTCATATATTAGACGAAATTGACAAAATAAATTCTATAGGAGAGTTTTAGTCCTTGAAATCAATGAATTCATCTTAATTTCAACACACCAATTAGCACCACTCGTTATGCAACACTAGCAATTATTTTTAATAGTATAGGGCGGCAAACAAGCGAACATTTCATCAACTACTTTTTACTCTTGTTGTCATGCAGACTTTGCCCTCCTTAACTCCTCCCTTCAAATGGGCCACTCACAAACCACACGAAACGCAACAGTGTAGTTGACACTTCATGGCGGTATCATGTGAGTGAGCGGTCGTCGCATTAGGTGCCACGACCAGAGAGGGCTCCTACCAATAACCGCTTTGACATTAATGAGGGCTTGCTTTTGAGGATTCCGCAGCCATTACAATAAAACTACTTTTACGGATTTTATCGCGGTTTATTAAATTATTTATGTAGCCCGATGTTTCAGAAGCTTCACAGCAACCATGGTAACGGGCAGGCTACATAAATAATTTAATAAACCGCGATAAAATCTGTAAAAGTAGTTTTATTGTAATGTTTAACAATCGCGTAAACTTAAGACATCAATATGGGAACCAGTTCCGTAGCCAATTAAAAAAACGGAACCCTTATAATTTCGTCATGTCTGACCGTGTATCACAGGTGGTTTACTGGGAAATTTACAAATTTGGCCAACAAGGAGTGCACCTTGTAGCGTACAAATCTGTAAAAAATGGTTTAAAGAGTTCAATAAAAATTTAAAGCGAAAATCTATTTGTTTGATTTTTTGTTTTGCAAATACATAGGACAATTATTACAGGAAAAAAATAGAAAAGAAGAGGAAGAAATGAAACAAGTCACACAGTTGTTTACGTGTTTTTCTATTCAAAACCAAAAGTGAAAACAGCTGATGATTCACCCTTGTGCTTAAAAATGGCGGCCTTGATAACGGCACTTGAATACATACGCGGGCGCGCGCACGGCGCAGCTGGTTTCGGGATTCTCCGCGCACGACTGTCAGACGTCAGTTATTTGAGAAACATTGTACACAACGGTATGAGAACGGTTATTTTAAAGTGTAAATATGTTCGCAGTGTTGAAATTTAAATAATAAGTGAGTTATTATTATTATATTAGAAATACACTAATTATTAATAGTTCACTTGATTTATTACGTAAAAAAGACGTAATTTCTACATTCTATTATTTGTTGTGTTTCATTTATTGCGCATGCTCGGTGTAACCTGGATACATTAAGGAGTTCTGTGAACTCTGGTAGGGCTAGATCGGTGTGAACGTTTTTAATTTTGTAGGTTAAGAATCTTATGTCAGGGGCGTAGTAACAACAGGTGCATCGACATTGTTGTGATTTGTGCTGGATTTGTGGAAGAAGTGACTGGTTCTGATGGTAATTTCATTTTTTTAATATTTTAATATATATATATATATATATATATATATATATATATATTGACCATAATATATAAGTAACATACCCTAGGTACTGGCTAAAGTCTAAACTAGTTATATTAGCAAATTAAACTTAGAGTTTGATGTTTATCTCTTTATATCGATATTTATATATGATACACACGTCATGTGCGCTATCTCATCGGTTAGAAAGTTCACGTCAGTTGTAATCTGATTTGATAGTTTGTTTACCAAGTAGGTGTAATATGAGAATATTTAGTTGGTACTTTATATATACCTATATAAGTTTATCATAATGCTAACTGCCCTAGTAGTTTGTAAGTACGTACAAAAATGAACGGAATAGTGATATCCAAAAAACGTTAGTTGAAGTTTGGCTCATAATTCATGCTAGTTGTTGTTGTGTTGAAGTAGGTTTTCCTCCTTTGTAATTATTGAGGAAAACCTTTTTTTTATTAGATATTATTTTTAGTACAAAATATCGAACAGTTGTCGGTAACGTTTAGGTGACTGCGGACGCCCGAGACATGAGCATAATTGTTAAGACTTGTTGCCCTCTTTAAGTCTTTTCCTCCAACGAGACACCGGAAACTCACAAAGCACACGTAATGCGACTGCATAACTGTCACTTTATCTCACCTCCGATGTCATAACGGCACAATTGGGCTGAGATTTAGTTAGGTATGACAAACTCTTCCCCACCATTGTTCAACCCTTGTCGTGGCGGTGGGGCTCAGTAGCCTGTGGTGATCCGAGACACCTTGGAGTGGATGCTCCTTGTGGGGTACAAGGTCTTATAAGGAAAGGGTTTTAGGAGGAGGAGCATCTTTGTACCCCTCTTATGAGAGGGGATAAAGGAGAAAAAAAAGAGGCGATGCTATTGCAAGGGGCAAGGGGCGAGGATGGGAACCTCACCCCATTGCACTGTATGAAAGTAGGTGGGGTTGACCTGTAGTCCAAGACGAGCCCATGTGTGGAGGTGGAGTCGGGCCCTTTGAGGACTGACGAGCCGTCGAGGTGCCCGGATGATTTGTTGTTCCGGGGCACCTCACCAAAGGCGGCACTGATGGCACTCGCGGTGGTTCTTGTAAGTGTTCAGCACTATAATGTGCCGCGAGCCCCACACAGTAAATGCGTTTCCCCGCGTAAAAAAAAGTTATGACAAACCCTTACAAAATCTAATATCCCTCCCCCCAGTGAACGACTTAGATAAAGACAAACATTACGAACCGCAACAACTGTACCTATAGACAACACTTCTTGCAGGTGCCTAAGATGACGTAAGCGAAGCGCCTCTTCGACCGTGACGATTCCGGTGCAGGGCAACAAAACCAGTCCTACTATGCAATTTACAGCTAGGTATACACACTGGCCTAGCGTAGCGTGGCATTGCATGCTTCGAAATCCAAGCCACCGCTAACTCGAGCAAAAGAGCGGCACCGCCGTAACATCCGTTGTTGTCGCGTTGCGTGCGGTCTGTGTGTAGCCGATGGCCCACAGGGAGGAAAGGGGGACAGTGCATCTGTACAAATACGTGTGCGCATGTCTATGGGCGCGACAGTACAGCTGTTACTTGACGGTCGTGGTATGTGGGCGAGAGGTACCACTCCAATCTTGTCAAACCTTTTTTTCTGTTTACGCGGGGAAACGTATTTACGTGCCCTTACTAGCCTTGGGTGGGGTCCAGTGGTGTGTGGAACTCGCGGCATATATAGGGCCGAATACCCACAAAAACCGCCGCGAGTGCCATCAGTGCCATCTTTGGTGAGGTGCCCCGGAACAAGAAATCATCATGGCACCTCGACGGCTAGTCAGTCCCCTAAGGGACCGTCTCCAGCTAAACAGATGGGGTTGTCCCGCACTACACGACAACCCCACCGACTTTGGGATAGTGCAATGGGGTGAGGTTCCCATCCTCGCCCCTTGGCCTGTGTGCAAAAGCGCCTCCTCCTATTGCTCTTTGGTCACCTCTTCCTATAAGAGGGGTTTCGAGAGCTCTTCCTACTCCTGCCCTTTAGCCCTTTCTTCTTATTAAAAGGGTGCAAAGCTCCCTCTTGATTCATTTGGCTTCGCCTGGGGTCACCCCAGGCTACTAAGCCCCATCGCCACGACAAGGCTTGAACCATGGTGGGGAATCGTGTCGAACCTTACCAAACTTGTGTTAATTCGACACTCAATGTTTTACTGACTCACTGATTGTCAGTAAGCATTACTCCGTCTCATAAACTTAGAGAGCTGAGATATGGTACAGTTTAGTGGCTTCTTAAAGAGAAAACTATCAAAACGAATGGAATATCTGAAGTGCAGATGACCCGGTCACTACACCGCTACAGGCTAACACCGTGTTAAAGTTATTATCATTTTGTAATCATAATATTTTTTTCAGTCATTGGAGCCCTTGCTTTTAAAATTTAAAACAATATAGTCTGCAAATGTATGTAGCCCCT
>JAFELO010000291.1:54498-66241 GCA_017140195.1 Eumaeus atala | reverse complement strand
ATATATATATATACTAAATTAATATATGTTAATTATGAAGATATTTAACGTTTTCTATATCTAAAAGTAATTTCACGCCTGTTATCCCCGAAGAGATAGGCGGAGGTGTGCTAGTACATCCACAACTCGTAAGTAGATATACTAAAACACTACCAAACTAACTAGCCAAGTCTCGTAGCGGCTGTTTATTTGAGTATCTCGATTGAAAGTAACGAAATCTCTAAGCATGCCAAGACAAGTCTTAAAGTTCTCTAGTGCGGCTTGTTGTATCTAGTGAGATTGCTCGTTTACTTGGACGTGTCAACGAGTAAATGTTCATAAAGAATTATTACGTATATATTTATGTCGGTACTACCTATCGGAAGGGTAGGTAGCTACGACACCTACTATGGGTACGTATTACTTAAGAAATCGGTGATTTTAGTGTTCTGGATTACAAGAGGAAAATTGAACCTTTCTAGGATCATTTTTTTGTATGAATGTTTGTCCGTCCGTATGTCTAGCAAGACGTTTTTCTCAGAAGCACGTGACACGATGTAGCTGAAATACATGTCGAATACTGAAATCTGCAATACCTTTTTTTCCTTGAATCACTCAACAAATCATATCTCTAGGTCAATTCCTTTGCAAAATTTTCTATAGAATCGCAGATGAATTTTAGAGAGCTCTAATAATAATAGACAAACCATGATCACGGCTTCTTGCTGATTTCATAGCGCAAGTCAACTCCTCCCGTCGGAGGGGGTGAGGAGGCCGGCCTCCTCGGACAAGCCAAACAATAAATGAGCTCAATTACCCTTACCCACATCACCATATCTTAAACTGCATCGTGCGCGCGCCGTCCCCCCAGTGTGGGGAGGTTGACCGTCTCCCTTTTTCGGTCCCAAAATAGTCACTAGCGTACGCCAACAAATCAACCCGGTACATCTCTTCCCACCTGCGTGAAAAGAGGGGGTCTGTCCCCCTGTCATCTCCCAAAAACCAGAAGACACAAAAGTCATCGCTAGTCCGTTGAACTGTAGAGGCGGGAGCAATAGCGCCGCCAACCAGTAGTAGGTCCTTCCGAAAAAAAAAGTTATTCAATTATCAAGGTCTACAGTGCGTGAGTTAATTATAATATAATTAACGAAAGTGAACATAACCGCGTTCATCAGAGGTAGTGACAGCAATTCTGCGCTAATTTCCGGGAGCCAAAAAAACTTTTGTGTTTGACACCCCATTTAACGAGTAAGGCTACATAGCTTTACTCGATACCAGTATGCTAATAATACGGGTGAAACAAGATTATACGTGTTGCATTATTATAATGACGCTAACATAAGTTACTAGCAGCGCCCCAGTTTCACCTGCATAACCCTCAAACTGGTCATTTGGAATTATTTTGGCGACGGGGAGTAACTCGCAGGACTACGTGAAGCCATTCTTAAGCCTATACTCATACATTGATTATAATCAAAGATATTTTTGTAAATGAATGCAGTCATATCATGTCTAGGGTATGATGGAACTGGCATGCCATTGCCCTAAACTAATTAAGAATAAAAAAAAGAAGATTAATTGAGAATAAATAATTTATAATTCGGTAGCGTATATAGCCAAGTTCAAAGAAAAATAAGTGGTGTCATTTCTTATTTATACTTATTGTGTACTTTGTTACCTGACTAGTTAGAAAAGCCATAAAATTCTTTATAACGTAAACCTGACGTTATGTGTTATCTTGACATAGATGTGAAGAACTAATTCGCTCGGTGCTTTACATGCAAATTAAACATTACGTCTGCGGGCGATAGGCTTAGCCTTATTTTTAGAGGCCGTATTGTATATCGGTCACTTTATCTGTAATTGTTGGTTTATTTCTAATGAAATAAGTTCTTTGTTTACAGCGTAAGGTGGAATACGAACAGTCCGAACCCCTTCATGCCTACTGGCATACATAAACTTCCGCGTAATCAAAAGTTACGCAGAGAGTTGCCCGCGTCTACCTCACCCCTACAATGTGCAATGGCAATGAGCTTACTGCACGATACGTAATAAATATCATGCAGCTGACTGCCTCATGGTCTAGTAGAGAGCATGTTGAGCCGCAGATCTTGCTGATGCGGGTTCGAATCTCGGTTCAGATTAAAAAGTGTACTATTATACTTCTTGGTGTTGTTTATTTTACATAACAGATGGAAGTCAGGAACTTGGCGGTGTTACACCCCCGTGTTGCGGAGAATACGTCGAGCCTTCGGCCCTGTGCCTGATTTCTGTATGGTTTTGTCGGACTGCCGTCCCATGAGTGTCTAGAGATTGCACTTTGGACAGCACACATTTGTGCCTTGTAATGTGTCCCGTATAGGTGACTAATCTCTACAGATGTTGACTATCGTAGCCGAGAATAGGGTAGGAGGACATTAACGCAGAACGGGACTAAAACTTCCCGTTTTTCTCTAGTGACATCCTTATTTCTGTGTTTGTTTGAGTGTGAATCTTGAATGTGTGTAATCTTAAAGAATTGTGAACGACTAGACCGCGCTGATTCTAAAAATTTATCAGAGTGATGTAAAACTTTAGATAGATGTATTATAGAGATATATCTTTAATTTTGGAAATGCATATAATGAATATAAAAAAAAAAATGAATGAAGCATAATTATGTATGATTTTTTTTAAAGAGTAAGCAAATAAGGCAGTTTATAATTTAGAAATTCAAACGTAACAGGTACCAGTGCCTCACTTTTCGATTCGTTTGTACATAAATTTAATATTTACATTTGTTTTTCCGAGGGTTAAATAATAATAATTTAAGTATCTATATAATAACGTGACATATGGCAGCACCGGAAATTACGCATTTATTTCAATTTATAAGTGGTGTGACGTCACATCCTGGCCGATAGTGTTTTTGACCTTTGTACCAAAAAATAAGAACATTAAGGAAATCACATATAAGTAATCCCTAAATCTTGCCCTATTAATAATTAAATTTGGAAAAATATAATTCTATAGGCCATTTAACATAGGGAAAACTTTTACGGACGTTTAAACCATAGAGATAATATAGATAGAACAGGAAAGCCTAAGTTGAAAGGAGAAAGCGTAACAGGTTTACTGACTGGCTCTCTTTTTCCATTAATTTCTCTTGCGAAATCAGATAGACAAAGATAGTAATGCATTCACATCTTCTTTCTGTGTTAACCAACACACACTCCCTTCTCTATTTATATTATCACTATGGCTAACACACGCCCAGGCTTATATGCTAGGTACCTAGTTAGGAACTTCAGTCTTATCGTGACGTTGTAATTACTAATACATAATGTCTGTGACTGGCTTTCGTGACTAATGATCTATTGTTAAATGTTGTAATGTACAGTGTTCGTTTAAGTGGCTACCACAGTTGAGTTGCTTCAACCTGGAGAATGAAACGATAATAGGGCACGCGATAGGAGGACATAATGAGTAAACTCGTGTGACACAGCTAAGGAAACGGCGATATAGCAACCAAGCCTAGCACCAGCGCAACGCTTCACTGCGCTTACGTCTCTTGTCTCACACTTCATTCCAGAATCAACATTATGCTTATGGAGTAAATTCCAGTCGTATATCGGAGCCAACGCGCCGTTTTTTTTAAACAACGGTTGAATTTCGAAGGCTCTGGTCGGTCTCTAATAGGTAGTAAATGGGCTACTTAGCAGTAATGGTCACAACTAACTGACGTGTATGTGTATAACGTACTTTAATTAGTGTTACTGCGAGAATAGATATATACATATGCAGATGCACTTATAGCAGGCAGAACTGCAGGGTGCGTTTGGCTCTAAAAGTTTTTCCAGTCTAACCTAACTTCAATAACTAAATAAATACTAAACTATTTTAATAATATTTGTGGACCTATCACACCGCGTTAGACTAGCTCTGTGCTAAGTACAGTAAGGACTTGTGTTTCAGGTACTAGACAACGGATATATATTTAATACTTTTATTATAAATATAAGGTATTTAATATGACAAAGGCAAACGAGCAATCGTCTCTTTCGTCGTATTTTTACAACTACCGACGCCCATGAACATCCACATAAGTAAAATGCCGATGCGTTGCTTTCCTCCTCCCCCCACCAACGGGCCACCGGCCAAACCGCACGATATGCGACACTCAAGATGTGATTACGGTGGTATTATGTGAGCGAGAGGTACCTCTCAGTTCTTGCCGGCCCAGTTCCGTTGGACGTAGTGTCATGCACTATGCATGGTACTTACCCCTTTCTAATATAATTAATAATAATTTATTCTAATAATAAATATAAAGTAACAAAATTGCTCTGACGGATTCAAGTTTCTTTTAGTTATGACTCACAGGTTGTCAAAAGTATCCAATGATATCAATGAAACGGGTATAAATGAGCCGCGATAGAATATGACTATAAATCTAATAATATGTTTACTATGTCATATGAATTACACACACGGTACTCTTATCACGTAACAGTTTTATTGCTTTTAGAAAAGGGAGATTAGATTTATGTGGGCTGTATATTCTCAGCACGAACCGCTGCACAACAAGCAAAAAAACTCTTTGTGTAAAAACTGGTTTGACCCCCGTAATAGATGTGCTGAGTCTGCTATTCACAACGGTTTGAAAAGTAACAATACCCGTATACAAACGTTAGCCAAGCCTCATGCTAAGTGCTGTAAGGACTTATGTTACACCTTTAACAAGACAACAGCGTTCCGCTTAAATTATAAATATACGTCTTATTTATAGATACACGTTTTAGTTATAAATATATGTAATCCTTTATATAAAGATAAAGTTTCATGGTGTAGGCTGAATTTGAACCTGTAGACAGCAGCTGAGTATAATTAATCGACTTCTATTATATTGTAATTTCTTGTTACAGAACAGGAGTATCACAGAATATTTTACAAGAAATCTGTAAAGCGAAGAACTAATTTCTGAACATGATTACGAAATTATGTTCGGGCGCATCATTAAGCGAACGCATAACACCATTCCGAGACATATGATCACTGTTAGATTTTTCCTTCTTCTGGTGAGCATAAGTTTAACACTTTCAATTATTTGGCTCCAGACCGATGAGATTCAAAACAACGCCATCGGCGAAAGTCTGATCGAAGAAGCTCTCAAAAATGGTGCTATTGATTATAAATTTTCAGAAGTTTATAGAAAACCAGAGAGACTACCCAGAGACCTTAAATATTTACTTCTCTGGACACCGAAAACGTATGCTCCGTTTTACTATTTTAAAGAAGGGCAAAGAGCGTTCGTTGAAAAGAATTGCTCTCAAATAAATTGTTACGTCACAGGAGACAGGAATTTTTTCAAAGGCGACCTCAGCAAATTTGATGCGATAGCATTCAACGGCAGGAGCATGAATGAAAACAATGACCTCGATATTCCAAACACCCGTTCCAATCATCAGAAGTATATCTACTTTAATTTAGAGTCCGCCGACAATTATCCAGTTTGTAGTTATAGATACGACGGTTTTTTTAATTGGACCGCGACCTACCGTCTAGACTCAGACATTCCGTTCACTTATATTCAAATCAGAAATCAACGCGATGAAATAGTCGGACCGAAACCTGAAGTGCAATGGTCGGATATTTACGCAGATGTGGAAGTGGATTACAGACAAAATAAGACCAAAGCTGTTGCGTGGTTCGTCTCGCACTGTAACAGCAGGAGTGGGCGGAAATTGTTTGCTAAACATTTGCAGAGGGAATTGACAAAGTTCGGGTTGACGTTGGATATTTTTGGAGCATGTGGGCCGCTGAAGTGCCCTAGAAACCGCAATGATAATTGTACATCAACTTTAGATAAAGACTATTTCTTTTATTTATCCTTTGAAAATTCATTTGCCGAAGATTATGTGACGGAGAAATTGCTCACTGCATTGCAGAACAACGTCGTACCAATTGTGCTGGGAGGCGCCGACTACACTAGGTGAGTTAATTCCCATGCCTGGGACTTGGGTCCAGAGACTTAGGCGTACCAAGATCAGTGATTTCTATATCTCCTTTTGTGGCTTGTGTGTGTTGATATGCAAACGCAGGTCGGAGGTCAGTACACAGTCCTGATCCGACCACAATAATATATAATTGCGGGTGGTTACAAATTTGTAATACGATTTCTTCAAGCAGGTTTCTGCCTCCTGGTTCATATCTGGACGCGTTAGCATCTACACCATATGATTTGGCGGCCACCATTAATCAAGTGATATCATCACCGTCGCAGTACAACGAGTTCTTCAAGTGGAAGTCGTTGTACAGCTACAGAGACCCGTCCACCACCGACAGCGTGTGCGCTCTGTGCGCCGCACTCAACAACGAGACCTTCTTCACCACGCCCAGCTACTATCAGGACTTTAGATACTGGTGGTATCCCTTCTACAAACAAAGGTGTAAGACTTGATAGACTAAATACTCTATTTTTAAAATTGTATTTCTATTGGTACGTTTGTGAAAAATAATGAGAATGATTTGTTACTGTTCGTGTGCATACTGATATCGATAATTAAAAAAATGAAATTGATTACGTAACATACAAAGAAATAAAGGTATCATTATCTACCATTTACGTGCGTAAAAGGTTCGAAGTAGTTCTAATTACTTTCAGTTACATGTCACTAGTTCTTTATTCTTTTTTCTTCTTAGACACTTTTTTCTGTTTTCATAAATACAGTGGTTCTTTTGAACTATTATTGGGTGATAAGTAAGAACTTACATGTGAATAAGAACTCACATTGTAATTCCCTCCTCGTAGGCTTCTTTGTAGTCTGTTAAAGGCTTTAGTGTACGTTGTATTCTTCGAAATTTAAATGGACGGTACTCCAAAGACTTAACCTAGTGTTGTATGTAGATGTAAAACGCGCCATGACGGATAGTGTAGAGGTTTTCTGCACCTTGTTCTTAATACTAATACGACATCGAAATGGAGAGATGGGATTGTCCCGCAACTCAGGACAACCCCATCGACTTTGGGGCAGTGCAAGGAGGGGAGGTTCCCATCCTCGCCCCCATGCCCTATGCGCAAATGCGGCACCAACTTTCGCTCTTTTGTTTTCTTGTTTGACGGGTACAAAGAGCGGCTCCTTTGCTCTTTAGTCCCCTCTCCTTATAGGAGGGGTAAAAAAAAAACGCCATCTCCTCGGTCCAATTGGCTTCGCCCAAGGTGTCTCGGATCACCCCAGGCTACTGAGCCCCATAGCCACGACAAGACTTGAACCACGGTGGGGATCGAAATTCAACCTGATTCACATTGTTGTTTTCATTACCTACTGCGGTTGCGGTTACGCTTTTGAAATTAGTACCTAGTTTTATTGTACACGAGCTTATAACTATTCAGTGTTAATTGTCATCATACATTCAGTCTTTGGTTATCAATAACAGGATTGGAAATTTTGTATTTGATATGAAGCCATGTAGGACAGCCGTCACGCTGTAATTTTATAAACGGACTTCATAAAGTCGTTATCAACTTGACCTGTATGTGTGGTATAGCTGGAAATGGATAATACACGTTACAAATGATTTATTAGAATTGTAAGCACGTGTGTTAAGTTGTAAGCACGTGTGTTAAGTTGTAAGCACGTGTTAAGTTGTAAGCAAGTGTGTTAAATTTAGATAGTTTAGACATAAAATGTCAAAATTATGATATGATGATGATTATCAAGTAACTACGGGAGCAGACCAACATCGGTTAGGATCAAAACCGTATATGGGTTTGTGAGATATAAATTATATAAAATAAACAGTAAAAAAAAACCTTTTTGGTTAATGTTTCTATGTAATTGGTTTAATTTTTTTTTAATTTTATTGCGTTTCATTCCACGCGTGTAAAGCTGTGGCTAAGGTCTACTTTCCAGCTCATGTAATAATAATTCTGTGTATCGAGAAACCTTAAACTTTCTCTTCTTGCTATTTGGGTTTTGAATTATTTATTTATTTATTTATTCATAGTCGATTAAAATAGTTGCAATCCATAATTAAAAAAATATGTAAATTAATTGAGATGTAACAGGATGTCAAATTAATTTTGCCGGTTTCCGAAAGACCTTCATCAACAACAACTACAACACATCTTCACGCCAGCTCTCTAATGGTGTAAGCAGAGTGAACACACGATCCTTACATGCCTGGTTTGCTTCCGCCACAGTAATCGGTCTCTTCACACAAACGCGTCGGCTGTGATGACTTGACACCGCATGCGCATTGTGTATCTGTTTTGTTTACGTTTCGCCGGCCATTCTTTCTTCGTGCCCGATACAACGGAGCATGCATTTTATTATCGAAATGTTTATACCTATCATCATGTACATCATCAGCTGGACGACGTCCACCGCTGGACACGAGCCTCCCCACAGAGCGCCACATGTCCCGGACCTCCGAACTGCGGATCATATGTCGCAGAGAAATTCCAAGCATAATACCTTTATCAAACTGTTTGAGCAGCTGGTGTTGGGATGTGTTGTTGTTATATTATATGTGTGTGCATCATTGCCAAAGCATCTAGTCGGCTGTACAGTTGGAATAATTCATTCATTATTCGTGGCTTTCGTGGCAGTCAGGCAGGTGCAGAAAATTATGTCATAACACACAGACGGACAAGCTGTCCGGTCTTCTTTTGTATAGTTTGAGCGGCAAACGAGCAATGGGATTTTTTTTGACGACCAGCGTCAAGCCCATGGTCTTTTGCATTGTGGTCATGTAGTTGCGTTGCTCTCCTTTCCTCTGCCCCATTAATGGGTCGCCTAGTACTCACAAATCGTACGAAACGCGAAAGCGTCGCTTAACGACGGTGTCATGTGAGCGAGAGGTAGCTGTAGGTGCCGGTCGTCTAGGGCCAATTCAGGCTGCATAAAGTTTACACTGAGATAGTGGCAAACTTTATGCAAAAAAAACGTCGGGCAGATGCAGAAAATGATGTCCAATGAAGGCAAAGTCACAGCCATGTTCACAGCCATGGGACGTGAACATTTCTGACGCAGGTACACCAGAGAGAGAGAGAGAGAGAGGGAGGGAGTGAGTGACATGAGGACAAAATAAGCTATGGACATGAAAGCTTCCTCAAACCGAACATACCTCCAGTCTGTTGATAGTGATAATGGACGAACACCAAACGTTTAACGTTGGCGTGCGAGTTCTACGACGTCGATGGCCACGCCTACATCACTAACGCCATATTTGCACAGATTTTACAAACTACACCTATAAAAAAACTACTGTAAATATCTGTATAACAAATTCAGATGTGTTGCCTCCGCCTCGCCAAAGGGCCACTGAGAACTCACGAAACGCGAAACGCGACAGCATAGTACTTTCTGGCCGCACCATTTCCATATACTGCAAGGCACTTGCTTTGTGTACTGAATGTAAAATAGTGCAAGTTCTGAATTCGTCCCTGCGATAAACAAGTGGTGTTTGTATTTGATTGAACGCGGCTTAGACAACGTAGTCCAAGGTCCAAGTCCAAATCTTCTCCAAGGTTTTAATTGCATTTAATCCACAAGACACGTTTTAGGCCCGCGGTATAAAAGAATATGACAAGTAAATCCGCGGGAAAGAGTTATCGGTCGTGCGTAACATCAGCGTAACGGTTTACGCTGGAGGCGTAAGTGACGTAGTCGATTTACGTCGTTTATACCTCCAGCGTATTTTATTTAGCATCATGTTCGTTAGAGTGCACTCCGCTGTTAAAAAATAGCGTTATAAAGCGGAGCGCTGTTATAATACGCGCTAATCTCGGCCGCTACTCACCGGAATTGAAAAAAATATTTTTGTGTTGAATAGTCCATTTATCAAGGCTATATATAGGTTATATACCGCGACATTACGGCAAATAGGGCTTATGCTGGTTTACGGCGAGGTGGTGCTTTTAACTTATACGCGAACAGTATAATTAATATTTAATTTTGTATAAAAAAAAAATATAATGCCACAGAACAACAATTGACATCATAGCTATTTATCTATGACTACCGTGAGGCTGGCGGTGTTTAAAAATAATCCTGTGGATTTACAAAACAGTGCATTACAGTGAAATGAATATGCTCTGAGTAAACAAAGACTAGGTATTTATAAATTCATTCGTCGCAATATCCGATAAGATGTAAAAATATCCTTTGTCAAGGCAATTAAGTACCGAGTACAATAGGCCGGGGACCGTAACTATCGGCGGTCTAATTAAAGCATTATAGAAGTCGTGGCCATTGGTGTGTTATAGAGAGCGCCCGTGACGACAGTGGCATCGGCTGTTGGACGGCCACGGGTGGACACAGGTGGGCCGAAGTAGTTTTTTCGTTCGATACAAGGGACGATTACAGAGTGATAGCCAGATGGATGAAAAAGTGCCGTTTCCTATGTTCAGACAGAACGACTTCTATCTGTACAAGTTCGGTTTGTTCGTCCACCACCCCCCACATGTCTATGGGATACTCGGAGTCGCACACATGTAGCAGACGAGCTCGGAACCAGATCTGTTATAAATCATTCTCTCTCCAATCTCCATGTCAAAAACCATTGATATATCATTTAACTTCGTTCCTATTTCTTTAGATAGACACAATATAATGTTAATAAAATTATTGCATAAAATGTTATATAAATTATTGTACAAATCCACATGATTGATCTTAAAATGTAATGATTTTAGTAATTCATTGTTTAAATATATTCTATATGTAATAAAATGTTGACGCTTAATTTTAAGTTAACATTGTACTTAACTACAGTGACCTGCTTATGGTTTTATCTTGAAATTGTACTTACTGCTGACTTTGTATTAAGTATATAAGTACTCGTTATGAAAGTGGATGTAACATGAAACTGTCTAAAACTTGAGAAACCAACTTTATTGTTATTAAGTATATGTCTATTACCAGAGCGGTGCCGAGTGATTGCTGTACCACCTGTACCAGAACTCTGTATGCTCGGAACACAGCAAGAACAGAAGTTTGTTGTGATGTTTGTTATTGCTATATATTAAGATATAAGATAAACCAAAGAGTGTACTTAATATTGTAACGAATTGTAGTCTATATTATATTATAACGTAAGATGTTAATTTACGTCACAAATAACGCCACAAGAGTGATGTGTCTCGCTGTGGCACCTCAGATGACCGGACGCAGCAATGGTCGTTACGCGGCTATGTGTAACGACCATTGCTAGGTTTCATGTGTTTACGCACAAAATTCCATTAAATTCATTCCAGTGTTTGATAATCGGACAAGGAAAAGAGGATTTATAATTTTGTAATGATCGATAACATGCCATAATGTTCCTGTACTTGTTCGGTTTTGTTCCCCGCGGACATCGATTTTGAATAAATGATGCGATTTTTGTTTCGTATAATATTACTGGCTGTTTATTGTTATCATAGTTGCATGCATCATGCATGTGTTATCATGGCGCAGCTGCAACTGATGATTGCCTCATTCAACTATCAATAGTCAGGCCTCGACACGAGTGAGGATAGCCCCCCCCCCCATCACGGCCTTATCATTTACGCGAGTACTGTTAACACAGTGTTCATGACCCGGTGATATTTGTTTTTATTGTTTATTTTTTTATGACTACCAACCTGCATAGACATACGCACATTTGCTACTCTGATGCTCTACTCTTTCCAATTGGCCGCTCGCTCATTACCGTGGCACCATGCCTCCCCAGTCGTGACGGGCCCCACTCGGCTGGGCACTGTCCCCCCCCCACGCACGCACGCACGCACGCACGCACG
>JAFELO010000291.1:0-49293 GCA_017140195.1 Eumaeus atala | reverse complement strand
GGAACAACGAGTGTCGCGACAACTAATTGTCAATAATTTTAGCAGTTAAGTAAGGTATTGATGTTTTTTTCACACCTTTGGTTACACTATCGAAGTTTTCATACTCATCTCTAAAAATTTAGGAAATGTCCTGTGTTCATCAAAGATAACGTAGGATGTACGCGTAAAGGAATTCTTCAAATCATGCAATGCCCACAAACAAACAAACAATCAAGTGTTTGCTCTTTACAATATTAGTAATAAAAATTGATTATATATTTATAAAACTACCCTTTATATTATCAGCTTTAATGCTAAGGAAGGAAATTTGCCTTTCAAGCTTAAGAGGGCAAACGAGAGGGAAACCGTATCCCCTTCCTGACTACCGACGCTCACAGAGATCCGCATAATCTATGTAGCACCTGCCCTCCTTCCTCCTTCCCTTGGAATGTACTACAGGAAACTCACAAACCACATGAAATGCGACACCGTATCACTGTCACGTTGTGGCCATGTGAGCCAGAGGTACCGCGCGGTACCGCTCGGCCTTATTCGGCTGCAATGCAGCTTGGCACTATCAATTACTTCTAAACAACATTAATACTGGTAGGGTGGCCTACGCCTGTTTGCGGTTAAGAAGCAGGGTGACATTTCTATTTTAAGAGCTCTATGGCTATCATATCAAGGCGATCCCCGCGCAGTAGCTTGTCCGAGATGGATGCGGGTAGCAGGAGATCGGTCGTCTTAGCGTTCATTGAAAGAGGCCTGCGTCCAGCTGTGGACCGATAAGGGCTGATAATGTTTAGGATGATGATTCATAATAAGCTAACAACACGATAATATCGTAGAATATTGATAGATGTAACTTATTATCGACATGAGCACGGAGCGGAATGTTTACCGTTCAGACCGCAGGTATCTACTCCGTACATATGAACATATCTGCTGCGAGATTCAGGAGATCCAAACAATTTACTAAAAGTGTGCTTTTGAGGAACGTTCATAAATCTCTTTAACCAACTGTGACAGCTCGCCAAAGGGTTATACGGAAACTTACACCTACACTAGGAGAGTAATCCTGGACTTAGCTGAGGTACCGCAATTTTGTGATATACAATGTTCCTAACAGTCCTTTGTAAAATACTCGTGTATTTTTTCTTTTTTTTTTAAAGCTCTTTTGTCTGTATGCGTTAAGTCCAGTGTATTTATTACGAATAAAGATATTATTATATCATTATAATATATTAGCTGACCGGGTCACGCGTGGTTGCAACAATGAAAACATCGCCGTCATTAGATAAGACCTTACTAACTTCGGTCGGCCCACACCCCCTAGGTCCATCTGTACAACCCTACCATGGTTCAAGCCTTGTCGTGGCGGTGGGGCTTAGTAGCCTGGGGTGAACCCAGGCGAAGCCAATTGAACCGAGGGGGGATCTCTGCACCCCTCTTATAAGCAGAGGGGGCTTAAAGATCATTAGGAGGTATCGCTCTCGGTACCTCTCTTATAAGAAGAGGGGACATAAGAGCAACAGGAGGTTGCGCTTTTGTGCACGGGGCAATGGGCGAGGATGGAACCTCATGCCATTGCATTGTTCCAAAGTCATGCGGCAACCCCATCTGTAGAGGTGGAGTTGACCCCTTAGGGGGGTGACTTGCCGTCGAGGTGCCCTGGTGATTGTTGTTCCGGGGCACCTCGCTAAGGGTGGCACCGATGGCACTCGCAGTGGTTTTTGTGGGTATTCGCACGAGCATGTGTCGCGAGTCCCACACACCACTGGACCCCACCCAGGTCCGGTGAAGGCGTGTAAATACATTTCCCCGCGCCAACAAAAAAAAAATAGGTCCACCTGTACAAAGGATAGGATATATTTTCTTTACGTTTTATTTTTAAGAGGAAGTGCCGCGCTGTATTGCTGACGAAAAAGGCACGCCCCGTCCGGGAAGGTACCCAACGCTTAAGTGATACCGGCGTAGAGTGGCAGCTGTGTGTAGTAGGGGTGGGGAAGGAAAGAGGGCAATTGATCTGGAGGACAATTGTGTTGATGTATGCGTTGGTTGTCGAAAAGGCTCCGATTATTCGTTTGCACTTCTACGCTAAGATAAAACGCTGAGTAGCCTAATAAAACGTCTCAACCCTTCCAATACGCCATTTTACCCTGAGGGGCTCACCGACCATCTGTTCCTCTGCATGTTTTGACAAGCTTACTCTCGCTATGTCTGGATGAATTTGCTTCTTCTTCTTCTTCAGCGAATATTTGCCCACTGTTGGTCATACGCCTCTCCAATCTTTCTCCATCTGGTACGATTGTACGTTTCCCTCATCCACATATCATCCCGCTGTGGCTTTTATGTCTTCGGGCCATATGGCAGGTGGTCGGCCCACCCTTCTCTTGCCTAACCGAGGTCTCCACTCTAGAACGTGCTTGCTCCATCGGTTGTCGTGTCTTCGGCATACGTGGCCAGCCCAAGCCCATTTCAGCTTGACAACTCTTTGACCCACATCAACGACTTTGGTGCGCTTTCTGATGAGCTCGTTGCGAACTCGATCGTGCAGCGCAATGCTCAGCATGGCTCGCTCCATGTTACGCTGCACGACCTCAGCTAGTGAATCACCCCGTCGCTTAGCGGCCACGTCTCGCAAGCGTACGTCATAGCCGATAGCACGCACTGATTAAAAAACTTTGGTTTTCAACGATTAGGGAATCTTTGCTTTCAGGACAAACCCATCTTACCCAAAGCTGCCCAGCCTAATTGATTCCTTCGCTACAGTTTACAGCAATGGACCCCGTGTTTGTGTGAGCTGCAAAACAATTGTAAATGTTGTTTGTAGCTCCACCGCTGGCGGCTGGCGGCTGGCGGCCGGCGGCCGGGCGCTGCCGGGTAAGACCTTTGATCTCGCTGTAAGTGGCTGCGGGGCTGCGTTAGGATTGAGTGTCGGAAATCACTATAATGGATTGAGAGCCTCTCTAGGGTTGACACTGAACAGGTTTCTTTTAAGCGTTATTTATCGTTGAGTGAATTTACTTAACTTTAAGAGCGTATCCGATTGAGTTGAAACCCAAAGGAAGATTTTGTAAAACGCGTAACGTCGACTTGTGCTACCATTGTCCCGCGGTTTCTATGTAAAGGGCTTGTTTATATTGTTTGTGATAAAAATATCATTTTCATGTTATTCCAGATTTTAATCTGTATCTGTGTCTAATTACAAATACCGTTTAGTACTCTTTGCACTAGAAAAGAAATAACAACCACACAATGATTAAAGTAAACCTAAGGAAGGTTTATTTTAATGTATATTATAATAAAATTACTAAGGTAATAAAGGATTTAATAGCAGTTTACTAAGTATTTTACAATCCCGGCGTTTCAGAAGTCTTAACAGCTACCATGATCACGATAGAGATGACAGATGTCCTGATGTCATAAGCTACTGAAATAACCTTAAAGCTTTTATACCTAACTGTTAAGTTGTTTTGCGTAGTAAAATACTTAATGAACCGCGAATAGATTTTCCGTACAGGTACTTGCATTATAACAATTATACAAACTATTGCATTTATAATAGTACGTCTCTTTCCATATTACAGGGGGAAAGCGAGAAAACAGTGGCCCTTGCCGACAATCGACGCCCACAGACACCCGTACCACTTTCTTCTCCCCTCCAATACAACACCGGCTATATAACGTGTAGTCAATATGTGTGAGGCATTTATATCTCCGTGGTGCACAGCAGCCGGGCTTCACCTGGCTGCCGTCTCTTTTTTTGACTGTTTAAGTCATTGCAATCTCGTACTGTCTGCGCCTTCACGCTTTGGGGACGGAAAGTGGAAACACTTTCAACTACTTATATATTCTTCTGATTAAATTCGTTGCAGGTCCGAAGGCAGTATCTATCATTCCCTCGGGCTCCGCACTCAAAAGGCTCACAAGCGGTGACAGCTGTCGATTCTGGTGACACAGGAGTAGCAGCAGAAAGCCACCCGCAACTCACAAAAAGCACAAAAAGAGACGGCACTTCAATTTACGGCGGTGTCATGTGAGATAGAGGTACCTCCCCGGTTGTGTCGGCACAATTCAGCTGCAATGTAGCATGACACTATCCCGTACTAATAAAATGTAAATCATGCTAACAGATCGTACGTGTATACGCGGCACCAACATTTTTATCAACCAGTTTGATATATTACTTGTTGCCCGAAACTTCGTTCACGTAATTATTGTTTTAATAACATTCTTGGTCTATAGTCGGCTATATGCTAGTCATTGGCCCGCCACAATACAAAACGGCTTGTTTTTAGTCGTAATGTAATACAGCGATTTATATAATCCGAATACGATACATAGACATGTTCCTGTTACATTGATGTCATTTCTGAGTTTGGACAGCCCTAGCGCGAGTTGTATCTGCAGCTAATAGATATCCATTACTGGCCACTTGTCCCACAACGTCAAGTACGTAAGCCCTTGGGAAAACATGACTCCAGGTCGTCTGCTGTTCCCCGTCGCGTGTGCGTAAATGAAAAAGTGTTTCTTTTCCTTTTTACGCGGTCACGGGAGCGTTTGTGGAGCGTAAATGCGTAATTGTAAGTCCTTTTTACTAGACTAAATCAGAAAGAGGGTGATGCTTTTCAAGCGTGTGTAAGTATGTACCTATCTGGTGTATGAGTTCAATAATTGTACGCTGTAGGGAGTTTCCGAATTAGTAAAGATCACTATTTTTTAGAGATATTAATTTACGTTCCGAACTATGACTATTATAGATTAGAAACTATATATTTGAAATGGACGCTTGGGTAAAATGAATGTCTCTGAAACTTCGCTGAAATTCAGTTTCTTCAATTCATAGTTGGGCCCGATGTGAAAATCATTTAAATGCACTTTCTTCTACGAATACGCATATTAGGTACATATTGTCGAAATAATTTAAATTATTTGTTGGAAAGCACAAAAAAGGCCACGAATTAGTGGTTCATTGGAGGATTGCATGAAAATAGTGCAAAGGTGTATGGTCCGCATGTGCATGACAATTGTGCAGATGTGTATGGGCCTCGGTATACGTCAAATAGCTTCGCTTGCTCGTTTTCGCCCGCATACTAGACTAAAGTAGCTGTATCGTTTTCGTATATTTACGCGAATGATATTCGTTTTTACTCATAATAATTATAAAGTAGCTATTTTATACTCTTGCCTGTATTATAGATGGCCATAAGAGGTAGTGCCGTACTGCAAGCCGGCAGGGCTGGGGAGGTACCTCTCGCTCAAATGACATCGCCGCAAAGTGACGGCCATTCTATAGCGTATCGTGGGCAAGGATTTTTCATAATATGGGTGGGGAAACGAGCGGTCGGGCCTTTTGGGGACTGCCGACACCCATAATCCTCCGCATAATTATCACGTCAACGAGATTACGAAGTTTCCTTGCCTTCTTTCTACGCTGAATTGCCCACCGGAAAGGCACAAAAGCACGAAACGTGCCAGCTGTTACTTTACGGTGGTGAACGAGTGCTCATGCCGGCCCGATTCGGCAGCAATGCGGGAACTGAGGTACCTATTTCTGAGGATACAGGCAAATATAAACCAGAAGACACGAGAGTGTTTGCTAGTCAGTGGAACTGTTGAGGCGGGAGCAACAGCGCCGCCAACTACCAGTAGGTCCCAACGTAAAGAAAGAGGTGAATATGTAGTAAAGATAGACAACCTGTCGATCCGAGTGAATGCTACCGGACGTCTGCCGTCTTGGCATTCAGCGATGGAGCCCTCTGTCCAGTGGACTACCGACTACCAGTACATCCGCACGGCGGATATTTATGCTGATGTGTTCTCCTGCTTCTTTCTTCTTCCTTCCAATAGGCCATCTGCGACTCACGACTGTAACTTTGCAGCGGTGTCACCTGGAGAGGAGAGAGAGAGAGGAGGTGCCTCCCTGGTCCCTGGTCGCATCTCGTACAAAATGTTGCTAATAACAACAACAATACATTTCCGCATCACTTCCCTATTGGGGTAGGCAGAGTGAACGGATAGCCGATGATCATGATGACGTGGCTGATAATAACGGGTAAACATTGAGGTATATCCGCAGCGCGATCGACGTGTAGTAGATTGGCTCGCTGAGCGCTGGGGCGTCAGCAAAAATCTCATTTCCTGTGTTAGAAGGCACTGCTTGATAACAGTCTCCGCGAGCTGTATGTACCATGCCAATTGTTCTGTACGTTAATATCTGTGTTTTAGGTAGAGGTGGTGCCATGCTACATAGGGGGAGGTAGTGCCATACACGGCCCATGACACTACATCTTCCTATGCAATGGAATTGGGCCGGCACGACCGGGGAAGTACCTCTCGCCCACATAATACCGCCGTGAAGTGACATCTTCAGTGTCGCATTTCGTGCGGTTTGTGACTAGGCGGGGGCCCATTCGAGGGAGGGGGGGAGGTGGATAACGCATCAACATAGTAATTATGTGGATGTTCATGGGCGTCGGTAGTCATAAGGCTCCGATTTCTCGTTCGCCCCCCTATTCTATAAAAAAGAAAAATATTACAACTAATATTTGTTTCTTTACGAGTGTAATTCCTGCAATGCAACCGAATAGGACAGGCACGAGATACCTCTCTCACATATCGACGTAAAGTTATGCTATTTTCCGTGTTCAAATGAATAGAGCGTTTATTTTGCAAAAACCTAGATCTTGCGTACCTTGCGTTCCGTCTAGCGAGGGACTTCCCGATGGACAAGGCTGTGAAGGAATACAAAACAGTTGTGTAACCTCTGGTTGTGTGGATGTTTGTCGGCGTAGATATTCAGCAACTGGTTTAGAGACTACTCGACGATCATGTACATGTACGTCGGCAGGGGGTACAGGAGACGCGAACGTTGTATTTCATTCACATCCCAGTGCCCGGAACTTGTCGCAGATGTATTTAGTACTAGCTAGCACTTCTAACCTGTAAGTTCCTGAGAGAGTACCAGTAGTGCTATTTTGTAGCCTGGCTAACCAGGGAGATACCTCTCGCTCACATGACGTGCACGTGTAAGTGGCCAGTGGGCCATTGGAAGCGAGGAACGCATAATCACGACAACGATAATGCTGATCGGCATCGGTAGTAGCCAGAAAGCTCTGAAGTCTATTCTATACTATAAATAAATAAGCTTGTGAAAACGCCTTTAAAATTTTAACGCAAGTTGTAAAATTTGTAAATACCTTACACTTGGCACGCACAACATGCTGCATCCTTTAGGTGACTGCTTCTGCAGCACCGGATTTGCCTGCAAAAGTCTAAAAAACACTATATTAATGAGATAAACAAATAGAAAACTCTATGTTCTAATGAAGACCTTTCTTTTGATCCAGTTTCCTTTTGACTGGTCTACAGTATAGTAATAGTGCAGTACACTACTTGTGTGTAGTACAGAAGTACTTCAGTACATACAAACATCTATGTAGCAGTACCCACACCACTGCGAAACAGTAAGTGACGTTACTAAAAAATAGAGTGTATTTATATATTTATTGGTATTATTTTAATAATAATACACTACGGCAATACAGTAAGACGCGTTAATAAAAAGTAATTCGTATTTATATATTTATTGGTATTATTTTAATAATAATACACTACGGCAATACAGTAAGACGCGTGAATAAAAAGTAATTCGTATTTATATATTTATTGGTATTATTTTAATAATAATACACTAGGGCAATACAGTGAGACGCGTTACTAAAAAATAATTCGTGTTTATATATTTATTGGTATTATTTTAATAATAATACACTACGGCAATACAGTAAGACGCGTTAATAAAAAGTAATTCGTATTTATATATTTATTGGTATTATTTTAATAATAATACACTAGGACAATACAGTGAGACGCGTTACTAAAAAATAATTCGTGTTTATATATTTATTGGTATTATTTTAATAATAATAATTCGTATTGATATAAATACGAATTATTTTAATAATAATACACTACGACAATACAGTAAGACGCGTTACTAAAAATAGAGTGTATTTATGTATTTATTGGTAGTCTTTTAATAATAATACACTACTGCAATACAGCAAGACGCATTACTAAAAATAGAGTGTATTTATATATTTATTGGTATTCTTTTAATAATAATAATAGTGCACATGCGACTGGCACTCGCCAGTCGATTGCATAGAATACTTTGATAGCGTAATATTGGTTCAGAGTGGAGGCGACGTTCATTTCTCAGGTTCCACTTGCAGTATTGATATTGCTGGATATTACGGGCCGAAAGCTGGAAGGCGTGGACTCAGTATGAAATAGAGGTGGCATTCTTTCATTTTATTTATTTACTAACGATCTTCCCTGATTCCGTTCGTGAATAACAATGTTTTTTTACGTTTAATAATTATACATTCAAACCTTTCTCAGAAATCGGTCTATCTTTGGGCGCTAAAACAGCATGAAATCCATTCAGTAGTCAGTCAGACAGAAATCTTTTGGGACTTTGTTTTGTAATACTGTACAGATAAGTATTTTTATTCTTACATTCAATAATATAAGTGCTTTATATAAAACCAAGTCTTAAAATACTTCGAATAGAGACCCGCCTCAGCATCTACTCCATTCCTACAATTTTCATCTCCATTGCACCCATTTAAGTACCAATTTCAAAGTAATCCCTCTTCAAGGGTTAGGCAGCGAATCAAGGCGTATTATTTTATTAATTCTTGATATTTAAAAGAATAAATTTGGTAGGTAATAGATTCTCACGGCCTTAGGTAGTGGTTGCTTTGAGACCGAAATCTCAATTTAGGCATACTGTCACATTTTTCTATTACAAAACTGCAGTAACGAGTCAATCCCAATACCGATGTCTACTGGACTCGCAGGGCAAAGTCTAGAAGATAAGATATAGTTGATGGAGGGAATTGTCACTTCTTGATGAAAATTCCTATTATAACTTAAATAAAAAGTATACTATTTATACTATTTCCACATTTATTAAATATATATATATATATATATATATATATATATATTAAATCAATAAATTTGAGGAAATAGTATAATGAGTATACTTTTTATTCAAGTTATGAAAGATAGTAATTTAAGATTGCCGCGTCTAATAGATCGCTTGGTGCACGTTATCACGAGGTAATATTTGTTTAATCTACAGCGAGCGCGACATCCAGCGCCGACTATTGCTTCTCTATAATCTAAGCTCTATATTTAAGACCTAGCTTATGGTTTGTGCTTTACTTAATCTTAAAGCTTTACATTCGAGTTAGCTTTTCGATAGGTATACTAACATTAGAAACTTTAACAATACTAATGGTAGATGCGATGAATTGTTTTATTTTATGATTAAAGCTTTTCATAAATTTCGAGTCCATAGTATAAGTCATTGGATTTGAGTGAAAAGATTGTATGTTTTTTATGATAAATTGTGTATAACACCTTTGTTCCCTTGAGTAAATATTGCTTCTAAATATTTATTTCATCATTCAGTTAATTGAATGCGTTGTCACTTCTTGATGGAAATTCATGTTAACACTTGAATAAATAAATAAACATTATATACTTCTTTCCACAATTATTTATTCATTTGAAAAATAATTGTGGAAAAATTATATAAAGTTTATTTATATATTCAAGTGTTATTTTATCATTGTTTATTTCTGTTGGTATATGTATGGTCACGGGAATTGAATTTCACTATCCAATATTAGATTTTCAGGAACAAACTTAAACACATTGTCTAGATATATTAAGAGGCCGAATAGGGCCGGCACGACCAGGGAGGCTCCAGCTCACATGATACCACCGTAAAGTGACATGGGTGTCATGTATCGGTTTCGGTTGGTGAGTCGCCGGTGGTCTGTAGGAGGGGTTGAGGAAAGGAGGTAAACGCATCGGGGCAATAATTGTGCGGGCGTCGTCTTATTATAGTTAGTACTATAAAATCTTCAGGAAAAAAATACCGAATACATCAAGTTGCACTTTTGTGGTATAAAATGTAAGAATAGAGAGTTAACAATAAACTTATTAAAAGGAACTTTTTTATAGTAAAGGGCAGATAAACGAAAAAACGGAGCCCTTCTACGACTACCATGAATATCAGCATAATAATATCTGTGGCCTTATCACACCCCGTCAGCCCAGCCCTGTGCTAAGTACCGTAAGGACTTGTGTTACAGGTACTAGACAACGGACAATATATTTAATATTGTATAAATGTAAGAAATTGTATATATTTAAGATTTTTATTATACATAGACAAACATTCATGACCCAGGCGGGATTCGAACTCGCGATCTCTGGCGTAACACGCGGACTAACCACCACGTTACCAACTGAGCCAGCCGGTCATCATAACTAATATGCATATACGTTGCCCTTCTTTTCACATACTACCCAATGGGCCACAGGCTATTCACAAACCGCACGAAACGCGACTACGTAGATGTCACTTTACGGCGGTATCAAATGAGCAAGTGATACCTCCCCGATCGTGCCGGTCCAATTCCGTTTCAATGCAGCATGGCACTACCTCTTACTAAGGCTGTGTTCTATTATAACCAATATTCTCAATATGTGCCTAGAATTTAATAATTGTTGCCGGTTATCATAATTGCAATGTTAGGTACTTAGAACTAAGGTAGATAAAAATACACAACGAATGAGATAGAATTTTCAATTCTTGTTAATAAGCTAAACATACGTTCCGACCAGCTTGTAAGTAATGTGTGCTTGAAACACTTTTTTATCTATCACTTATCGCTTGCATTTTACATTTTCACGAGTCACAAGTTTTAAAGAACATTTTCAATTATTCAAATGAAAAAACAATTACTTTCTGTCAACTTAGCCTCGGGGGAAATTAAGGAAGGTAGTGCATTGCTATCGCGATGAAAATTTTCCTAATTTTTTTACTGTAACTCGGAAAATTCAATTCTGCAAATATGACGTACGAATGAAGAAGAATGAAGTTGTACGAGCTCGGATGCTGGGATCCGAGTTCGTACAACTTGTTATATTCCTTCACACAACCTCTGGTGAAGGGGACCCGACTGTCACAGTCCGCACTGCCTCCTCCCATCATACATGGACGTGGAGTACCTGGGACATCGGTACTCCACCTCCTCTGTTGTGCTCCTTGAGAACTCCAACAAGGACTACCCTAAGTTCGCCCTCCTCTTCCAGCTCGTAAGAGCGATAGTCCAGTGTGATGTTGGAGGCAGTGAGGTGTCCGGAGTCTCGGCCACCTCAGCGTGACAAGTAAAATCAATTCTAACTGACAAATATAGTGATGTAATTTAAGTAAATCAAATCTAAGGTCCGAAATTATTATTCGGTACATATTGCATATTTTATTATTATATCGAAACAGTTGTTAAGAGAAGAGGTACCGGGACCGCTAACTTTAGATTTTTGGATTTACAAATATATCAATGTCTAATATTAATTAATCGACTTTTTATAAATTAAATCGATTCAAGCGTAAAATAAACGTTTCACTCTATGCACTTGACAATTTAGGATATTTTTTTTATAAAGTATATTTATTCTCACCATACAGGAGGTGTATAATTTTTGGTTGAATATGTCCGCAAAGAGGATAAAAGACAAATATTACTGGGATTATGTGATTTCCCAGCTTTCGATGTCGGTAATTTCCAAAGCATATGGAGTACTCCAGTTAAGATGAAATTGTTATGGGGGAGTTGTAATATTAATTTACTTTGTAATTTAAAAATAGATCTTTAATTATTTATTTAAGTACTTGCTTTCTTGTCATTTTCATAACACTGGGAGCCGCTGGCACGTATCTGTCAACAACAGACAATTGAGAACTGCCTTACATCATTTTATAGCAGAGCTAACATTACAGCTACGATATTTTAATAGTTTTATTATTATTTCAGTTACGTCAGGAAGAAGCCTAGACAAAACTTTTTGGAAACCAGTGGAGTTGTAGCGGACCACTGCAATTTTTATTGTCGCAAATTGCAATGGTTTTATTGAATTATTTTTTTAGGTCCCTAAGAAAGACGTCAAGGAACTTATGTACAGTGAATGATAAAGAAAAAGTTATACAATGCATTTGCATATTTGTATAGGCATTTCCATATTTTGATATAAATTTGTTTATGCATTTGAAAAGATATTTGCATATTTGAAATAGAAAACAAAAAAGAAAAAATAAGCACATTTTAAATTATGTAACACACAATCTTTCTACTATAAATCTAGTGAACACATGTCGCGATGATACAATTTAGCTGTATTTATTATTATCTTGTCAACCGACAGTTAATTATGTGGTGTATAGTATGCTGGTTTTGAAAAAGTAAATCTTAGACTTTTTCCCTGAGAACTTATTATTTGCATAAATAGGATAAGTATACGTTGGAAATTTTGATCCATATTTGTAGCATTCCTTATGGATATTTTCATACATATAATGAGCTCTTTATGTTACGTATAAATCAGACTCTTCGGTCTTCGTCAACGGTTCTTTTCTAAAATTACAGACAACACCAGCTTAGTTATTCTTATCTAAAATGTGCTAGATTTCTTTATAAAACTAAGGAGTGGAGGCCCACTTAAGAACCGATGTGTCCGAAGTCCGCCCAGAAGCACGGCCACCTAAAGTACGAGGTGTGAGCGAGGAAATCTGCGCTCATTTAAACTGACAACCTTACAGAAGACGAGGCCACCGGGTCAACTTCAACAGAAAATAGGACCGAGGTGGTAAAGCGAACGGTTAACAAAAAGTCATCTAAGACTCCGTCAGCACAGCCCAACCTGTTACGAAGAAGAGAAGACTACAAAGATTTAGGCGCTTATAAAGGCAGTGCGAGAAATCGAGCTCAAGGAGTTAGGTATTGGACGCTGCGTTGGCTTTCTTTGTAAAATGAAAGTCTTGAGACGACTGTGCACTGCGTTTTTGTAAGAGGTAGTGCCAAGGAAGTAGTGGCATGCCGCATAAGAGGAGGTAGTGCCAAGGAAGTAGTGGCATGCTGCATAGGAGGAGGTAGTGCCAAGGAAGTAGTGGCATGCTGCATAGGAGGAGGTAGTGCCAAGGAAGTAGTGTCATGCTGCATAGGAGGAGGTAGTGCCAAGGAAGTAGTGGCATGCTGCATAGGAGGAGGTAGTGCCATGCTGTATATATTATTAAAGTATGTAAATCGCCGTATTACATTACGCCATATTACATAGATTATATAAAACGCTGTATTACATTACGTCTAAAAACAAGCCGTTTTGTATTGTGGCGGGCCAATGATTAGCATTTAGTAGGGCCAAGAACATTATTAAAACAAGAAGTACGCGAACGAAGTTGCGGACAACAAGTAATATATCAAAGTGATCAAAAAATGTTGGTGCCCCGTATACACGTACGATCTGTTAGTATAATTTACATTTATCCTATTAGTATGGGATAGTGTTGTGCTGCATTGCAGCTGAATTGTTCCGACGCAACTGGGGACGTACCTCTCGCTCACATGACAGCGCTGTAAAGTGAGGTGTCTCGTTTCGTGCGGTTTGTGACCAGCCGGGGGCCCATTGGGAGGGGGATGCTAGGAGGGCAACGCATCTGCTTAACAATCCAGGCCTCGAACATCGAATGTCCATGCGTAAGTAACTACTTATATAACTACTGATAACTATCAAAAGGCTCCAATCGCTCGTCTGTCCCCTTATGCTATAAAAAATACCTAAAATCAATGTGTGTCTAACACTCGTATCCGCACACGATTTGGAAGGCGCTGCCCGGCGCTAAGGTACTTTCTCTATGCGTCCACGCATATTGTGACAAGTCTATTGTGCGTGAAAACGGGCGAGGTTTATTTAATATTCATCTTCGTACACCAACTAAAGTTGAAAATACGAAAGCATGTATGTATGTTTGTTGATCTTCCACACATGAAAACTACTGAAAGGATCTGCAGGTAATTTGATACATATCTAATCTAATATACATCTGGGTAAATACCTATGGATGCGGAGATAATATACATCTGGATAAAGATCCAGCAGTAAAAAATACAGCGAAGACTGCATGGCTAGTGATATCTAATAATATAAAACTGAATAGTTTATTTCTTTGTTTGAATGCGCTAATCTCAGGATTAACTGACCCGAATTGAAAAAATATTTTTGTGTTGAACAGTCCATCTGTCGAGGAAGCCTATAGCCAATATATAGAAACCATGACGTCACAACTAATAGGACTGGAGATACGTGGGTGAAGTAGTGATGCTAGTAGAACATTAACCACTCTATAAGGTTTAATGTTACAAAATTAAATGTCATATTTTCAATTACTTGTGTGAATCCAAGTCCTTCCGCTAGCAGTGCAAAATTTAATAAAGTGTTACGTCTCATCCATATGTTCCACTCAATATACCTGAAACGTCCACCTCGACGGGCGTATATTTCAATACTACATTAACCCGGCGAGAGCGTGGCAGGGCGTGTCATACCCACTTACTTATTTGCACTGCGCTGCAGCCGTATTGGACTGGCACCACCGGAGGTACTTTTCGCTCATATCGAATCGCTGTAAAGTGAAAACAATGCTGCGTTTCGTGTGGTTAGTGGGTAGCCGATGGCCTATTGGATGGGAAATGGAAAGGCGAGCAACGCATCTTCATGACAACAATAATGCAGATATAGATGTCCGGGTACCGGTAGTCGTCTAGAGGTCACTATTACGTGCTCCCCTGTACCTGCGATGAAAAGAAACAAAAAATACGGATATTGTCGGCACGAAAATGCTCGGAAGGTACAAAATGTTAATATCTGTCAAGATGTTTACATAGTCTGCTTGTGATGACAGCCGGGACAGCCGAGGCCCGTGTTGGACACGTACCAATCCAGAACGGTCATGAGATGATGGTTGCTGTAAAGCTTCTGAAACGTCGAGCTACATAAATAATTCAATAAACCGCGATAAAATCCGTAAAAGTAGTTTTATTGTAATGACTAACATTCGCGTAAATTTAAGACATCAATGTGTTATAGCTTACCATTACATACGTAATACTCCTCACATTGTAGGAAGAGGTAGTGCCATGCAGCATAGGAGGAGGTAGTGCCATGCATAGTGCATGACGCCACATCCTCCTAGCAACGGAGTTGGGCCGGCACGACCGGGAAGTACATCTCGCTCACATAATACCGCCGTAAAGTGACAGAGTCGCTGTAAGTTTGTGAGTAGCCGATGGCCTATTGGGGGATGATATGAGGGCTACGCATCTGCGTAACAATCATGCGAATGCCCACGGGCGTCTTTAGTCGTCAAAAGGCTCCGATTGCTCGTTTCACGGCATTGCACGTGTCAGCCTAATATACTTGTTACGGGGTGTACCCCGTCAGCCCAGCCCTGTGTTAAGTACCGTAAGGACTTGTGTTACAGGTACTAGACAACGGACAATATATTTAATATTCTTATAAATTGAAAAAGTTTTATTTAAGATTTTAATACAGATATACCTATATATAAACATCTACCTAGGCGGAATTCGAACCCGCGATCTCTGACGTAACACGCGCCTCGTTACCAACAGCCGGTGGTCAAAATGTGTATATATGGTTATACCACTTCATTTTGCATAAACAGCACGAATTTGATCCTAAGATGTTCATGAAACTTTATGCTATATTACTTTTGTTTATTGACTTCTTTCAGTCATGTTTCAACATTAATTTGATATATTAAAATATTTATTTAATAATTATTATATTATTCCAGAACATGCAGTATAATTTGAGAACATCAACAATAACACCAAGTTTCATTGCTCGCGCTGTGCGACGCCGCTGCGTTTTATTCAGTTGTTTATATCTTTATCCTTTATACACTCGTAAAAATTCAATCTCGAAATTGCTGTGAGGCTCGCAGTCGGACCCCAAGATGCTAATAAAAAATTTATCAACGCGCCGAATGTTTGTATAACACGGTCGTTATGGGCGTTCGTTCCCGGGCGTTAAGTGTTCAAATATTCAATAGAGTTTATTTTTATGAAAGTTAGCAATAACATCTACATTATATACAACATAGATATTGAGGTTTCCATTCATTTATGTCACTTTGCCATACGAAATACATACGCGGCAATAGAAACTACAAAACATTTTTTTTTCGGACCTGATTTTTTGCTGGGTAAGCGAAGAGAAGCCTAATTCAGCTTCGTCGGATTGTTCGAAAAAGAGATTTCCCTCTCTCCCGCAGTTGGGGGAGATACATCCCGAGATGAGAGTGTTAGTAACACCTAACTTAACTATTATTATAATGGCCAGAGGGACCGAGGGGACCCCGCTCCCCCGACTCTGATATCGGGGACAGCTCGCACGCGGTAGCTAAAATGGCCTCGACGCTGTATTTTTATGTAACTTAATTTGTCCTCCGGAATAGCGAATAGTAAAAAAAATATAAAGAACATTTTAGACAGTAAAATCACACTACAGACGTTTATGTGACGTTTCCAATTTAAATTATATATTTTGATATCTTAAGTTTACGCGAATGTTACTCATTACAATAAAACTACTTTTACGGATCGTAAAGTGTCACACCGCTGTAAAGTGTCAGCTATGCTGTCGCGTTTTATGCGGTATGTGAATAGCCAGTGGCCTATTGGTGGAGGTGAAAAAAGGGCAAATTATTCATATTATCGAACTAGCCCGACATTTCAGAAGCTTTACGGAGCAACCATGGTCACGGGTGGACTGAGATGACAGGTGTCCTGATGTCATAATTTTTAAAAATTTTAAAAGTATCCGAAGAGTTATAAGTTTAGTTGTTCTGGAACAAAGAGCCAATTAAATAATTAAATAAACCCAGATATATTCCGTAAAAGTAGTTTTATTTTCTTATATTGGTCAAAAATGCTGCGATGTAGTCATTCCATGGATATCAACAATGGCGAACCGCTCTCGCGTGACACCGCCGTAAAGTCTCAGCTATGCTATGTGTTTTGTGCGGTATGTGAATAACCCGTGGCCTATTGGTGGGGGTGAAAAAACGGCGTATGGCGTCGGTAGTGATTCTTTCTCATTTTGTAACAGACAGGTACCTTAGGCCTATGAGCTCTTTGTCACAATAAATGTGTTAAATATAATGAAATACTAATTTCATTGACATTTAGATAAAAAGTAGCAGGCATAAAATACATTGTCACCATATTAAAATATGTTTAAAAATTTGTCCACTGGAAGGAAGGAATGAAGGAGCTCAACAACACTACGGATGTCTATGGGCTTCGGTACTCATCAAAAGTCTCAGGCTGCCTGTTTACCCCCTACACCATACTAAAAAAGAAAAGTAAACAACTACTAGATAGAACAGAGCACCACCAGCCTAACTATGGTGAGGTGGCCTAGATGTTTTAGGAAGAGGTAGTGCCATGCATGGTACATGACATACCCTCCTCCTATGCAACGGCACTGGGCCGGCACGACTGGGGTAGGACCTGTCGCTCACTTGATACCGCCGTCAAGTGACAGCATTGCCGTCGCATTTCGGGCGGTTTGTGATTATCGGATGGCCATTGGGGCCGGGGGCAGGGGATGATACGAGGGCAACGCATCTGCGTAATAATCATGCAAATGTTCATGGGCGTCGGTAATCTACAAAAGGCTCCGATTGTTCGTCTGCCCACTCTAACAACATTGAAACTGCTATGCATCAGCTCCTGTACTCCCTATGCCCAGAGAATACAACAGAAATTGACAACAGCTATCACCGACAAGGCGAGTGGCGGCTGTATGCTCTCCTTCCGGTAGGGATTCAGATGCTCCTTCCTGCAGTGCAGTCGATCACATTATTAGAAGCTTACCGAATACAAGTCCGGATCAGACGCAATCACTCGAAAGATTATCAGGAAAGCCTGGACGGCTTCTTCCGGAGAAATGATACTGATGTACACAGCGTGTATCAAGGAGGGGTCTTTCCAGATATCTGGAAGATAGGTTCATTGATAGTGCTGCAAAAGGGAAATGACAAGTCATTAACAGATCCGAAGACCCACCGGCCGATTCTTTACTGCCGATTCTAGGAATTTTTTTAGAACATCTCATAATTTCTTGTGTTACCTGTATGCATCGTGGTATTTCAGAAAATGTGCATGTCTTCGTTAGAGAGAGAAAATCAATAATTTCACATATAAGTACGTCCACCTCCACTTTTTGGTCATCCTGGGAGCTTTTGACAATGCATGGTGGCCAATGATACTATTAAAAGCGAAAGCTACTGACATCTCTCCGAACATCTATCAGACTCTCGTAAGTTATTTCTGTAACCGTTATGTTGGCTTCACAGTTGGCCACTGAACGCTTTGGAAGGCTTCCACAATGGGATGTCCCCGGGGTTCGGTATTGGGCCCCACACTATTGATATCCTTATATTGCCCAGACCAGAGGGTGTAAGCTCTGTGGCCTACGCTGACGTTTTGACGCTTGCGATCGAGGCACCGTCGCGCGCCGTTATCGAACAGAAATCTTCCACGATCTTGAACAGTATATCGGACTGGGGATCCGTAATAGGCTAACACTTTCCGCAGCCAAGACCCAGACTATGACAATTAAGGGTCGTTTTAAAAGTGGACCGACCATTAGGATGAATGGTACCTCGATCGCGAATGTATCTGTGACCAAGGTGCTTGGGGTACACATGGACGATGCTAGATCCTTCGCGCTGCTTGCGATTTTGATGAGCGAGAAGGCCGCCAGTTCTTTCGAGAAGGTATCACGTGGCTCTACCTCTTCGTGGGGTGTGAAGTACCGGGCACTTAGGTTCCTGTACCACGGAACCTATGTCGCAATCCTGACATATGCTACAGCGCTTTGGTGTCGACGCTCTCAATTGTATGTTGTATGTAGTGCATAATTACGCACCCAAAGAACAGCTTTAATTTTATTAACGAAGGCCTACAGGTCATGCAGCAGTGCGGCTCTACCAGTATTGGTCTGCGTTCTGCCTGCCGATCTGGAGTTTCTACGTTCAGGACCCGTGCAGGAGGAGTGCGTGGGGCTCAAGGGCAAGGAGCGTAATTAAAAGGAAAGCGCCATCGCGGACGACATCATCTCCACTTGGCAACCTTCTTTTCAGAAGTTACAACGCGTCTGGCATATCAATGGGTGGAACCTGAGTACGTTATTTCACGGACACTGACAGGGCGCGGGTGCTTTAGAGGTCGCCTGTACAGGATGGCGTTATGTGACCTGCCATCATGTCCTTGCGGTCATGAAGCTGAAACCAGAGACCATGTGGGAATGTGACTTGTAGAAAAACGAGCGAAATATCATGTTGGACGGTATCCAACGGGCGACAGTGGGCCAAGTCCATCGCCAGGATTTGTTCGCAACGGAACAGAGTTTTAGGCAATTGTGGTCATTTACGCCTACACGGCACGAGAAGAGGAAGGATAGGTAACGACGTAGCGGCATCGAGATAATCAGGACTGACGAGGGCAAGGGACGGGGATGGGAATCTCACCCCATTGCACTGTCCCAAAGTCGGTGGAGGCGGCACTGGTGGCAATGGTGGTGGTTTTTGTGGGTATTAGGCACTATATAATGTGCCGCTAGCTCCACACACAACTGGACCCCACCCAGGGCTAGTAGAGGCGAGTAAGTGCGTTCCCCCGGGTCAACAAAAAAAAAAAAAAAAGAAAAGGACTGACGAGGCCGATTGTCTTTGTGGTGTCAGGCCCCAGAAAGGGGAGAGTGAAATAACGAGAGTGCACTTGAATAATGTGTAGGGAGTCAAGAATTGCACGTCGGGGCACAGAGCTGGTGAGCAAACCCCCGTGCATTTCCCATGATTCGCTCAGTATATCGAGACGTAGGTAGGAGCATAGGTGGAGGTGGGTAAGATATGCAACAGTCACCAGCATGTCATGTGCTGGTGGTAGAAGATAGTAGCAGGTAGTAAATTTAATTTCTGGGGTTCAAAAGTTTTATGATTCTACTTTTTTTACTCAAGCAGACATTTTTTACTTATATAGATAACTAGCAGTTCGTCCGCTTTACACGGTAATTTTACTAAATGTGGCAAGAATTCATTGATGTACGAAAATGTAAATATTATAAATTCATGGTAATGAGGATTCAATGTCGTGGCAATACCAACAAATTAAACAGATTGCGGCCGTCGGAACGGGTAGGTGGCAAGGATTTACTTTGTTTTTTTTTTTTCACAACTTTGGTTACATTACCGAAGTTTCATAATAATTAAAACATTTTAGAACATATTGATGTCTTAAGTTAACGCGAATGTTAGTCATTACAATATAACTACTTCCACGTCACGGGTGGACCATGGGTTGCTGTAATGGTTGTAACACAAATAGTTTAATAAACCGTGATAAAATCCGTAAAAGTACTTTTACTGTAATTTTAGAACGTGTCACATATGCAGCTTGTAATGGTAAACGAATTTTTCTAATCGGTCCAGTAATTTCGGAGCCTTTTCAATACAAACAAACAATCAAATGTTTACTCATTATATATAGTTCTAATATAGAAATCGTAACGGCATCGCTCTAGCTTACATAAGACCGGTGTGAAGTAACAGCTATGCTTTCGCGTTGCGTGCGGTGTGTGCGAGCCCGGTGGCCCATGAGAGGGATGGGGTAAACTCATCTACAAAAACTTTATGCGCTGTTTATGGGCCTCAGTACCATACAGATCCCACTGATTGTTTCCAGCCTTAAGCTATAAAAGTAACAAACACACATTTGTAATACGTATCAAACTTCAATTTGATACTGCAGTATCTATTTCAGCGAAGGGCTGGGCTAAATTCAATCACAATATAGTGGGGCCCTTTACAAAGTGTTTACAGCGAAGGTCTTGCGTTACTCGAACAAATGGCCGCCGTAACCCTTTGTCGCTGTTTATTGGCAGCCGAGTCGTTTGACGGAACTGGAGCCGAGCAATCCAATTGAAAACTTCACACTCGACATACGATCTACACTTTTTCATTGAAAGAATGAGACGAAATAAAAATAAACGATGTTGTTATTATGAATATTTAACGGAATTTATCGCGTTCCTTAAGATTTACTTGTGGGACGAGACAGAATGTCCGTAATGAAAGTATAGTTTTAGACAAATTTTTATTACAGGATAGCAAAAGGATTTTGATACATTCGTTCATAGTCTTTACATAGTCACAACAATGAATAACATTCGCGTAAATATACGAAAACAATAAAAGATGTTACATTTGAAGTCAAGAGTCACGATAGAGAGACTTATACTAGCCTTTTTTCTTTTTCGTACGCGGGGAAACGCATTTACGCGCCTTCACTGGGTCTGGGGGAATGCCCATAAAAACCACCTCGAGTGCCACCAGTGCCGCCTTTGGTGAGGTGCCCCGGAACAAAAAATCATCAGGGCACCTCGACGGCAAGTCAGTCCACGAAGGGCCGACGCCACCTCCACGGATGGGGTCGTCCCGCACCACAGGACAACCCCACCGACTTTGGGATAGTGCAATGGGGTGAGGTTCCCATCCTCGGCCCTTGCCCGGTGCGCAAAAGGGCCGCCACTTTTTCTCTTTTGCCCCCTCCTCTTAAAAGAGGGATAAAAAGAGCGGCACCTCCTCCTGCTCTATAGTTACTTCTTCTTATAGGAGAGGTAATAAGCGCCGCCACATCCTCGGTTCAATTGGCTTCACCCAAGGTGTCTCGGATCACCCCAGGCTAATGAGCCCCACCGCCACGACAAGGCTTGAACCATGGTGGGGACGGTGGGGAGACTTATACTAGCCTAAATTAATCTCTTCTAATGTTCCAATCCAAGAGTAGATTCTGACTGTAATCACACTTCCTGTTCGGGAACCGCTTTGGATGTAATCACACTTCCTGTTCGGGAACCGCTTTGGATGTAATCACACTTCCTGTTCGGGAACCGCTTTGGATGAAATTGAGATGAAAACTTGTACGCTTTAAAGTGACAACCTTGGTTTCGGGTTTCGTTTGATTTGTAAGTAGACGGTAGCTCATGGGAGGGCAGGAGGGAAGAAGCGTAACACATCTTCATGACTATTACGCGGTCCACGGGGTGGGTAGTAATGGGTCCTGACATAAATTCACTCATTTTTTTATGAGTAGCCGTAGGAATAATATAGGATCTCAAAGATAAGGTATACAAAGATAAACCAACCACTTTAAGCTAGTTAAAGAGCAAAATTGTTATTGAAATGGGGTGCTCATATAATGTTATGAGTAAACGTGTAATGGGTTACTTGCAGTCCCGATTTGATAAGTGCCTAAATCAAAGTGGAAGGCATTTCAACAAAATGTGTTTTTGTAATTAAAACTTCCAAAGCACATTACTAAAACTACTTTAACAGATTTTATCGTGGTTTATTTGAGAATTTATTATACGGGCATTTCTAATGCTTTACAGAAAACGTGATAAGGACTAGCAGGTAGACTGAGGTGACAGGTATCATAAGCTATAAAAAGTACCCGAAGATTTATAATTGTTGAGTTGTACCGATGAACTCACGAGATTTTATTGTATGTTGCAAATATAACGGCTTGATCTGTTAGTGTTTATCGCTAGGTCATAAGTGGATAGAAGAAAGATGCCATCTTCTATATTGAAATCTAAAAGTTTATTATTTCAGTGGCCTCTCGTCACTTTGATGGTCTTCTTTAATAACGATTTTTGCTTTACTGATTGTAAGTTAAGTGCAGGAGCCAGCTTGAGTACGATCACAGACTGCAGTGATGAAACGCGACGGTGTTTAATATAGAGCTATATTAAGTGTCGGTGTAAAAATGAGAAAGGGCACGCTTCGTTGGTTCGAACATGTAGAAAGAATGGCAGATGAAATGTTAACAAAGGAACTGTTAAGATGAAATATTCCTACAACACGAAAATGTATTTATTATATTTCGTTAAACTTAGTAAATCATGATGAATCCTCAATCAGTATCAACCTTATGAAACCGGAGCTACATAGACTTTTTTCCACAATCCACTCTCAAATTACTTTCTATTATTTTTATTCCATTGAACGAGAAACTCAGACAATGTCGCAGGTATATACTTCTCAATGTCTCGTAGGTAAATATTTGAAGTTTTACTTCTATCATGGTATGTGAACTACACGAATACACTCTTTGAATTAATTATGGGGGATGACATAAATCAGCCTATTGCATCTGCATAGTTCCTGGTTGTGTCGAATGAATGTTGTGTAGGCGGAGGTAGGAGACTACTGATGTACTCACTTAACTTAACATTAGGAAGAGGTAGTGCCACGCTTCATATGAAGAGATATGCATGCCGTGCATGGTGCATAAACACTACATCCTCCTATGCAACGGAATAGGACCGGCGCGACCGGGGAAGAACCCCACGCTCACTTGATATCGGCGTGAAGTGATAGCGTAGCTGTCACGTTTCGTGCCGTTTGTGAGTAACCTATGGCCCATTGGGGGAGGATGATAGGAGGCAACGCATCAGTGTAACAATCAAGCGAATGTCTATGGGCGTCGGTAGTCTTAAAAAGGCTTGGATTTCTCGTTTGTCCCCTTATGTTATAATAAAACAAACACATTCGTCAACTTATATCAGCCCGATTCGGGTGTAATATTTCACTTATAACATTGTTTTAACCACTTTCAACATTACTGACCCTACCAAGATTTTTTAAGTGATGAGCTGTGTCTGTAATTCTATCAGTCCTCTGGCTCTAAGCCGCTTATTTTTTTACGGGGAAACGCATTTACGCGCCTTAAACGGCACTGGATGGTGTCCAGTAGTGTGTGGGTATCGGCACATGATACCATGTCGAATACCCACAAAAACCACCGCGAGTGCCATCCGTGCCGCCTTGAGTGAGGTGCCCGGAACATCAAATCATCAGGGCACCTCGATGGCTAGTCAACCCACTGTGTCACGCACACAAATTTTAAGTAGCAACGCCCGCAAAATGCACCTATTTTGTATTGTGTTATTTAGGGTGCATGACGCGTGGTACTCCGCTTTCTCCGTATATGGAATTGGCGTGGAGATGAGGAACTGTAAAACCTCATTTCTTTCCAAATTTAAAAATTTTAGGTCCTCGTGATGTACCTTCAGCCGGACAGACGGCATCAAAGTGATCCTATAAGGGTTCCATTTAATGAGGAACTCTAAAAAACAGGTTTTTTTTTCGGTCATACAGATTATATATTCGCCATAATGTAGTATGGATAACCAGGCGCTATCTCAAGATGTCGGACCCTAATAAAAAGGAATACCCGAAACCGAATACGATCATTGCTTTTATCTCGGCTTTCGGACATCCTATAAAAAGTCCTTTTCTCAATTTGTTTTTTTACCCTGACGTTTGGACCGATAAAATAAAAATAAGAGTTATGAGCTTTCTTATAGCCTGCAGTCATTCAGCCAGGGTGTAGTAATTGAATGTTTCTTAAAAAAAATTATCACGTGTCTACTTAACGACACATAATGGATGTAGTCATTAACTGAAAGTCTGTATTTTCAGAGTTCCGTACCTCTAATTTAAAAACTGAACTTTCATAGGACTTTATTGTTCGTCTGTATGTACACCTGAAACCTAAAGGGTTCCTATCCAGTGATATAGTACAATTCGAATATTGTTTATCTATAATTTTTATATAAAGAAGCTATTACGAACTTATATTTGCAATTTATTTCATATAAAAACAACAACGAAACATCAACACGCCAACTACCTAATGGGGTAGACAGAGAGAACGGAGTGTCACACATCACAATCCTTACATACCTGCCTTGCCTCCATCACATTCATTACTCTCTTCATACAGATACACCAGTTGCAAATACTCTTGACACCACCTTCAGACATTACCAGATAAATCTGATTATATAAGTGTAAACGACCGCAGATGTAAGTTTGCCAACTTTTATAAATTATAGGGGTAAGATTCGACGACATCATCATCATCATCATCGTCGTCAGTTGGGCCACGCCCACTGCTGGGCATATGCCTCCCTTATAGGCACCATCTTCTTCTTGAGGTGCCATCTCCTACCGGAGGTCTGCTAACATTAAGGCTATCTTAATCCTTGACACGGCTGCGCGAAATAGAGATCTGGTGCTCAGATCGAACCACGTTCTGAAATTTTTTATCCATGAGGTTCTTCTTCTGCCAGATGGTCTTCTGCCTTGGATTCTCCCTTGCATCATAATTTGAAGTAGCTAGTACTTACCGTTGTGCATTATATGACCAAAATACTAGGTTTCGGCATTTTACAGTATGTAAAACCTCAGATTTTGTATTGATTAACTGCCACACCTTTTCGTTCGTGACTCTATCAGTCCACGACATCTTCATAATTCTTCTGTAAACCCATATTTCAAATGCTTCTAAGCGATCGCTCATTTTCTTTGTCAGTGTTCACGACTCGACGCCATGAATAAGAACTGAAAACACGTATCATCGTGCCAAAAAAAAAGTCTCTACAAGGGTGCGCCTTCAGTGAACGGTTGCATAGAAGGTGACTCAAGTTTCATGAATGCGCTGTGACCTTGTTCTATCTTGCATTTGATCTCTAAGCTGTGGTCAATTTGATCGTTGAAAATACATCCCAAATATCTATATGTATGTACACGCTGTGCCACTTTGTTTCTCGCAAGTATAGACGCCGTTAAAGAGAAAACGACTAACCGACAATCATGATTTTGGTCTTTTTGAAATTTATCTTGAGACCATATCTCCCACTAATGTTATCGACACGCCGAAACACAGCCTGCAAGTCCTCGGAAGTAAAGTTATTAAAATGGTACCATCTGCATACCTAAGGTTAATTAATTAGATAATCATTAGCAGTAATACCTTCTTTTGCGTTTTCAAAGGCTTCTGTAAATATTGCTTCTGCGTATATATTACACAAAAGAGGAGATAAACTACATCCCTGTCGCACACCTAGCTTGATTTCAATGTCATTTGATAATACTTGGTCGATTCGTACTCGCGCTTTCTGTTGCCAATAGAGGTTCTTAATTATCGATATATCGGTTTGATCGAGACCTATGGTCACGAAGAGTTTGTGTTAACTTTTCTTGCTGAACTCTATCAAAAACTTTTTCATAATCCATGTAACAAACGTATATTGAATGACTCATATCCCAGCAACGTTACAATAGCACCTGGTAAACAAAAAGTGCGCCACGCGCTCCAAACCTATTTCTGAATCCAAACTGAGTGTTTGAAATATTTTCTTCCACTTTTCGATATATTCGATTCTGGATTATCTTCAGGAAAATTTTCAAAACGTAACTCATTAATGATATTATTAGTAACTTGTTCTTGGAAGAACTATAATATATAACTAACTAAGTGGAATACAGCCAGTCTTGCGGAATGACACCAGTGTCGTATATGGCATTAAACAATCGCACAACAATCAGTATATTTTCCTCCATCAGTGTCTTCAGAATTTCACGGGGGATTTCATCTGGATCAAAAGCTTTTCCGGTCTTTGATGTTTTGATAACACTGAGAACTTCTGCCTTTGTTATATCAGGTCCCTTTTTGTCGGTGATAACAATCTGCTCATCGTCAACGGCTCTTGTATCGCTGAATAAATTCTTCACATACAGAAGTATGTGAAGCAATAGATAATAGAGATAATATATATATAATAATAAACAGATAATAGAGGAGAATAATTCTCCTCTATTATCATTGCGACTTTTCTGTCATCGTCCAATAAGGTGAATGAAACATGAGATCTTTTGTTGCCTCCTATTTCTTTAATTTTCTTAAACATATCGTAATAGTCATGTTTCTCTTCTAAATTCTCGAATGTCGAATGTCTGACATTGAGTATTAAACTATTTATCTTTATCTTCTTGGTATATCTCCCTGATCTGTTATTGGATAGCCTTATACTTCTTCGCGTCAACACCCTTCCATCCACGTCTTTCTTTAGCTTCTTGGTATATATCTCTGATCTGTTATTGGATAGCCTTATACTTCTTCGCGTCAACACTCTTCCATCCACGTCTTTCCTTAGCTTCTTGGTATATCTCTCTGATCTGTTATTGGATAGCCTTATACTTCTTCGCGTCAACACTCTTCCATCCACATCTTCCTTCCATGAACTTAAGTATATCATCTGTTATCCAATTTTTCTTTTCAATAACTGGAGTTAGTGTTAGTATTTCTGTAGATGTTGTGACTATAGCAGACTTCAAACTGTCCCAAGTTCTTATTGGTATCATTGCTAACATCATCTCTCGTTGTTGTAGCTCATTAATCTTGTTATTGAGTTTGGAGTGTAGCTTAAAAGAATTTCATATTTCTGGCGTAACTTTGTCACATCGAATTTGGTTTTTTTTACTGGTAGCAATGAGTCTTTTCATTTTTATAAATATTTCTGCCAACACTGGGTTATGATCTGAGTTTATATCTGCTAAAGGGTATGTTTTTGTAGACACAAACAATTTTTGAAACGCTGATTAACCAGTATGTAATCAATTTAATTCCTGACGATGTGCTCAAGAGTATGAGCTGGAGATGTCGCTCGCCCAAACCAAAGCTTCCAACAACACCATTCACAACTCCTTCGTCAATCTTAGCATTAAAAGAGCCCATCACAATGTTGCATTCGTGGTCCTTGAGTTTCCGCAGAACCTATGTGATGTCCTCGTAAAAAGGGTCGATCAAAATGTCATGAGCCTTCTTTGCGTTGGGAGCATAAACTTGTACAATGAGTATGTTAAATGGCTTAGCACTCAATTGTAAAAATAAAACACGATCTGAAACTGGATGTAAATTTATAACAGATGTTTTGAGATGTTTTTTGATCATAACGGCAACTCCATTTCTATGCTCTGTGTCGTTATTTCCGGTATAGTAAGTAAGGGAGTCTTCAGAAACTTCTATTGCAGTATCCTTTAATCTAGATTCGCTAATCCCTAGGACGTCAACGTCCAACCTCTTCATCCCTTCTATAATATTCTTTTGCTTAGCGCATGTGTACATACTCCTTACATCCCCGAGTGTGCCATAAAGTGGCACACTCGGGGATTCTTCGCACCCTCTGACCGCCACCGCCACCGGGGAATTAGGGCCATTGTTTGTGTTGTATTTGCCATAATGATTGTCCCGAGAAGATATTGGTAGTTTTCCCTCTGCCTTCCACATCGCTGTTTGTCACAGGTAACAACAATGGCCGCCAACTGTATTGATCCACTGGATCTCCACTCAACGACCCATTGTACTTGCAGCTGCTCAGATACAGGGAGTGCCTATTTACTGGCGGCACTTACTCGCCAGTTCACAGAGCTATCATTGGGTCTTTTGTAGTTGTTTCTGGTGTACCCCCTCCCGATAAATACCCACTACACCCTCAAATCTGCCACGGCATGATCGGTGACTGTGGAAACAGCTAGCGCTAATATCTCGCCGCCGATCCATTATCCGCAACCTATGGACCCCGGTAGTTTCTCACAGCTCAGCCCTACCTAGCGCCATCGTCGCCGCATAATATCAGAAGGTACTAAATTGAACGCTATGCCGCATGTTTTAAGGTATCGTGCATTGGCATATTTGAAAACTGCGAAGGTTCCTTTCCTCTGACGCAACATCTAAAGACATTAATCTTTTAGTCTATACTAGAACAGTCCAATCAACTATGAGTGGATTCTATAAGGCTCCAGTTATCCGCCAAATACCCCTTTTGGCTGATCAATGAGTAAAACCTACTGACAATCACCTATACTAGGAGCTTAATTTCCTTAGATGGTCCGCCAACGGAATGGAGCTAACTATGAACTGCCAGAATTTTAACGGGCATGAGAGCATTAGGCGATATTTTAGTTCTTTTGGGTATAGTGGTGGCGCTGATGTCTGCGAAGATGGTACTGATGGCGATCTATAAGTTCAACGGTAAATTTAATTCACATCAATGCCGCTTCCAATAAGATAATTGCAACAGAATAAGTCATGTAGTGTCAAAAGGTGACACTTCAAAATTTTTAGACCGAATGTCTAATCCACCCATCCAGATGTCCATCAGTTAACACGATTAATTCTTTGAAAGAATACTGAGTTTATATTGCGAGTTCGTAGGCGAGCGAACATTCTGGAACACAAGGGACTGCGCTCATTTATTTAGTTACCAAACGAACCGGGGCATCGATAAACAACGTGATTCGTGTGCTGACTGCCTCCCACCCGCCGGATGTTGCGATGTTCGGATGTTTGCGCGCAATTTACCCGCCTTACACGACTGAGCATTTTAGCAGGACGAAAGTTTGAGAGTTTCAAACTTGAAAATTTAATTTAGGTTTGTTTGTATTTCAAAGTAGTGACCGATTAGGATTGTAAAATAGCAAACGAGCCGTCGAAATTTTTTATCAGGGAGAAAACGAGCAGCCGGCGCCTTTTGATGATTACCGCTCTCAGACATTCATTTATTACGCTCATACAAACAAGGCCTTACGGCTAAAAAATAATGCTATTTTAAGTACAGGGACGAATGAGCAGTATTTGCATGCTATCTGTCTCTCGTAAACATCCCCACAAAGGTAATACAATACCTTGCATACAAAACACCAATGGCATTACCTATTTATATTATTTTATGAGGTAGCTCTATTAGTTATATTGTAGCTAAAATAATGCGGTTTCCTTTACACGTTAATCATCAAAATTCTCCGAATGATTTGCTCTTATAATTGTAAAAAAAACTCCGGCCAAGGATAATATTGATCGTAAAAACACGCCAAATTGAATACGTCTACACGTGACTCGTGTATTGTAGCGCTGGGATCCTCCCGATAATCTAATCTCATCCCTTTGTGATAGAGATACGTAGCGAGACCGTCCCAACTACCAGGCGCCAGCGCTAACGCGATCCCAACTTCTTTAACGCTCTAAAATGTTATTACAGCTAAGTGTGTTTGTAAGGGACACAGTGTACATGTGAAAAACGATGAGTTATTAATTTTTTGCTCGTTTCTTCGGCACGTCAAGGCGGGGGAGGACGGACGTCTCCAAAGTGCTAGTCTAAGTGACGGTGTACTTAAGTGGTCGTAATATTTTGTGTGTATAATAAATGTGTAGGAAATTCCCAAAGAGGCGGTGCAGTAAATGCAGCATGCAGTGCAGCCGCATTGTGCTACCACGACAGTTGTTCTGTCGCGTTTCGTGCGGTTTGTGAGTAGACTCCGGCCCATTTGAGGTTTTTTTTATTGATTGGGGCCAAACGAGAAATTGGAGCGTTTTTATGAGTACCGACGCCCCTAACAACCACATAATTACTATATGGATGCGTTGCCCTCCTCCCATCCCCCAATGGGCCACCGGCTACTCACAAACCGCACGAACCGGACAATGAAGATGTCACTTTACGGCGGTATTATGCGAGCGAAAATTACCTCCCCGGTCATGCCGGCCAAATTCCGTTGCATAAGAGGATGTAGTGTCAACCATGCATTATGCATGGCACTACCTCCTCCTATGCAGCAAAAGGTTAAGAGCAAGTGGCGGTATGACAAATGTGCGCATGTCTATGGGCGTCATTAGTCTCTTAACTCAAAAGGCTCCTGGTGTTTGTTTGCCGTTCTATACTATAAAGACGGGTGACTGATATAGATGAACAAGCAAGCAGGCTGAAGATGCTGTTGTCTTATACAGACCGTGTAATGTTACGCGGTGCTCAAGTCAGACGCGTTAGCTCATTCTATATCACGAAAGGTATAGCCCGTTTGTATTGTATGTAATATCTACCATTTGTGAAACATAGATTACCTTAGCCAGACCATTTAGTGCAGTCGTACCGAATTTACTGAAGAATTCACACATTAGATTTTACTTTTATTTAAGGAGATATCCATAATTCCAGTTGCTACGTTCGTTATTGTAACTCTTTCAAAGTTGTTCAAAAATATTTTTCCAGATTCCAGTCAAGAAAAGACAGTCTGCTCTTTTATCTTAGGTAACATGCTGTAATTCGTCATACATATGATACACGGTTGCCTTGGAGGGACCTTCGTCCATAAATGCCATTTGGTCTATATATAATACTTTGTTTTCTCAGGCCACATTTGAAATCATAAAACATCACAATTCGAAAATGTTCCCGGTGTAGAGCTTGCTATATATACATACATATAGGTGGTTAAAAATTTAAGAGAAATTTTTAAATTCGAACATACACAAAATCTGTTTCTCGCAATACTTTCCGGGTGTCCTACATATCAAAGTGACACACGAGTTATATAAATACAATTTTTGCACGTGATTTTGTCTGTAGTCTACACGGTCGAGGACGCGGGTAACAGTTAGTATGTAATAAATATGATTCAGTTATATTCGTAGCATTATATGCGTAGTCACCGAGTTATTTAGTTTGTAAATAAGTACAGCGGCGCGCCGCCCCGGGCGAAGGAATGTTTCTTCACCCGTGGCGCAAGGGGCACATTTTATTAGATAACACTTTTCTCATAAACATCTTCATATTATTAATCAGAACTTTCTGCCAGCCAATGGCCGCTTTATCCTTTTATTGGAAAATGTTTGCTAGTTATTAGAAAGTTTGCCAGAAAAATATAGGAAAATGATACGAGTATAATAGTGTAGTACTAATATTAAAAATGTTAAAGTCTGTCGGTGGCGACAACAGGCCGGTGCGGTCGTGGCTAATCGATTGTGATACATTTTATATATTTTATGATAAATTATATCTTTCTAAACGATATTTATCGGGTTTTTATTCAATCTGATAGATCAACCCTATCATACCTTATAAAAACATAAATACATACTTTCTCATTCATTTTTATGTTAAATTTTTATATTTCATCTATGTTAAAAAAAAAGTATGTGAAAAAGAGTTAATTAATTTAAAGGGCTGGGTCCATAATTACAGCTCCTCTAATATCCAATTTGGTATAGATATACTTGAGGGCCTTGGAATGAACATGCTTTTTCTCTATTTTCCTTAAGCTTCCCAGGAAACTCATTATTTTATGAAACAATCGCTAAAAGTGACCTGAAAACTTATATGGTGTGCGCGGACTTCAATATAATATACGCAATTTTTAATTTTTACTCGTGTCTTTGCCCGTAGTCTACGCGGACGAAGTCGCGGAAAACTGCTCTTTATCATGCAAACTCATTATTTGGATATTTGGCGTCTTTAACAGGTCTCATTGCTTCATCGGTATTCGCTGACGGTGTGGCCGTATACGTGTTACCCATTAATACACATCATTATCTTGTATATATCTACAGCTACTCTCTACTCGCGGACTCATATAGGCGTCCTCCATTGGACACTTCTATCCAGCGGCTGCCCGCCACCTTAACCAAGTCTTCAGTCTACCGGGTAGGAGCGGATTTCCGATTTTCAGACCATATTTCGCAGAGATGTACAAAGCATAGCTCTTTCCATGGCACGCTGAGTGACTATGAGCTCATTTTAAGAGGCCCGCATCCAGCGGCCAAGTATTGGTTCCATATGTCATTTGTGACACTCACTGGTTGAAAATGTTCCATTTGGATGACCATAATTAAGTAATTTGGTACACTCCTGTAAGTTAGTACAAGGTGATAAATGAGTAGTGCCCTCCTGCCCTACTCTCTTTCTAAGGGCCACCAGAAACGCAAACTGCAAGAAACGCGACTGCACGCATTTTATAATCGCGACGGTCCAACTCTGCTGTAACGCAACATGGGACTACATTTCACTGATGTTACAAAAGTTAAGGTCACGATGTCACTCATGGCCATTGTATCTAGTTTAAACCGACAGAGCTACATTCAATATTCGCAAGTGAGTAGCTTAATTCAATACGTGGGCGGCACGTCTTCGCGCGTGACTCGCGCGTACTCACTGTAACACAATAGCGAGCCGGCACTAAACTTCTATAAGTATTGCAAGTCGGTCCAGCATTTGGGGGTCACGCTGTGCATACTGAATCTACGCGCCATGCAGTTGCGAAATCATTGGTGATATTCGAGGATCTTTTGCGGGTAGTGCTAGCTTTTTAAGTGGAATATTTTGCGATGTTTGGGTTAAATATTTATCTGAATTTGCATCAGCAAATATGCTACACGTAGCACATGTGGCAACACGTAGCTGCTACGCTACGATAGTGTTTTCAGGTGATTAGAAGTTTTCACATATGTGATATATGTGTGGATATATCACACATGTGAAAACTTCTAAATATGTGTGGATATACATAAGCGTCGGTAGCCGTCACAACGCTCTGATTGCTTGTTTCCACTAAAAGCCTCTTGATCTTAATGTTATGTGTAGTTGGTAGCAGGACCGAGCAAGTACGGCCCCATCTGCATTACAGCTGAAGTGACCAAAACTACTGGAGCGGCTCCTTTCGCTTATATAATACCGACGCGAAGCGGGTGCGCTCTCGTACTCAAGGGGGGTTCTCACCAGTAATACACGTAGTGGAATAGTTTATGGACCCGACCCTACCGGACTGTCACAATTAAGTGGTGGGTAACTGGCTCGAAGGCTCAAAGACAGCCACAAACCGCATGGAACGCGTTGTCTTCTCACGTCGGTACTGTTTGTGTGAAAGTAAACTTCTATAACGGCCCAAATGCTTGACAATGTATACAAAGCTGCTAGATAACCGACAGCATAGTTGCCCGGTTCTCAACTACTGGTTAACTTCGTAAGACGTAATGGCAAGTTGCCTTGCAGTTGAATTGAACTTTTGCAGTTGAGCACACTCCGCTGGACCACAGGTATGTTCCAGACATATCTCTAATTTACAGGATACCAGCGCAAAAGTAACAGTAATGCCGTCGTTTAATTTGCGACGAGTTTTCGATGACCCATTAGAAGGGGGGGGGGGGAGGTAAGAAGCGCAATACATCTGTATAACAGTTATGTGGTTGTCATTATACATGAGTATCTGTAGGAATCAAAAGTTTCAGATTGCTTATTTGTCTCCATAACCTACAAAACGCCAGTGGAATTACCGTCATTATTTATTTACCACATCCGAAACTCCTACATCGGACTCCGCGAGCCTCAACTTGGGTACTTTATTTGTAGGTGAGACTCGCTGAAAGTGAGATAGTTCACTTCAAAAGGTGTTTGGCAGGCGCGCCACGTTCCGAGACCTTTTTTTTTTTAACTTTTGTAGAGGTTTCTAGTGATTATACGGACTCCGAGTTGGTAAAACTTTGGTTAAATTACGTGTGTGAGTTAATAAAAACTCTGAGGGACAATTAAGCGCTCTTACACAAAGACACAGTATCTCGTACTATATATTTTATTTTAATTTATCAAGAAAAGAAAGAGTGATTTACATCAATATTAAAACTTTTTAAAATTTAATCACGAATTATTACATTATAGAAAAAAAAGAAGAAGAAAAATTGGTCACTGACAGTTAATATTCTGACCTTGTCAATCAGCTTGAGATCTCGCAAACCCACGCTCGGAAAGTATATGTTTATGAACAATTGGCTAAGTGTTAAAGAGGTGTTCTTTATGGTCTACCAAATCATTATAATATCTCGTAGAATGAATAAGAAACGTACTTTTTCTATAACTGGTGTTATATATGCATAGAATACTATATCCCATAGCATATAGTGAACTGAGAACCTCATTGATATATTATTACTCGAGTGTAGTCGTATTTTTATTTGTATTTTTTTTCTTTTCTTGAAGGTACTTTATTTGTTATTTATATTGTAATACGCGTACTTTGTTCGAAAGCACTTAGTTTGGACTTTTTTTGTACCAAGTGGTATCAATGAAACATAAGTCTTTTAGTGACTACCGATGCCTCCAAACATTCGCACAAACCAAACTACATCATTGTGTAACCTTTGCTTTTTCCCAGCTACATAAACTTAAACTTGTGAGTTGCGGACATTGAGGATAGATTTTGTTGGAGACAAAATGTAACTAGATCTGCCATATGTATATCTGACAATCCTATTCAATTCTACGCTATTTTAATATACATAAAATTCCATTTTAAGTTACAAAGTCATATTTTACATAACCTACAAGTTATGGCTGCAAGTTACCTCCTTTATTGAATCCCCTTGTTATGCCATCTGGGATTACAGGAGGCACATTAAGTGAAACGGCATAGCTACTAATTATTGTATTCATTTTGTAATCAAGAGGCGCTTACTTGTGGTCGTATAGTTCGATCGGGCTGCAATGCAACGACAAGAGCATTATTTTTTTATTCAGATAATATTTCTTTTGCCATTTTTTCTCCATTTAAGACAAGTAGTCTGCTGCCTCAATCCGTTAGTTGCCAATCCCATTTCTCCGGAACATACGGTGGTTTATTTATGAAGTGGTCAGCACTCATAAATATCCAATCTGGAAATGGCAACCCCGATACATAATACAGGACGGGCACTAAATCGCACCGCCGCGCCGCTCCTCTCACGTAAACATTAACCTCAATTTTCAGAGACAGGTTCATATTACATTTTGTAAGAAGGTATTGCTGCATTACAGCGCAATCGAATCTGAGTGTTCCTCGCTGAGTACCGCAGTGAAAGGTGTTACTGCATTAAAATGTAGTCGGAGTCGACGTTAAGGAGGTATTGTACATTACTGTCTAATCGGATCCGAGTATCTCTCGCTGAGTACCGCGTTAAGGAGGTATTGTACATTACTGTCTAATCGGATCCGAGTATCTCTCGCTGAGTACCGCGTTATGGAGGTATTGTACATTACTGTCTAATCGGATCCGAGTATCTCTCGCTGAGTACCGCGTTAAGGAGGTATTGTACATTACTGTCTAATCGGATCCGAGTATCTCTCGCTGAGTACCGCATTAAGGAGGTATTGTACATTACTGTCTAATCGGATCCGAGTATCTCTCCCTGAGTACCGCGACAAGTAGGCACTACTGGATTACATTGTAATCGGAGTCGAGTATCTCTCGCTGAGTACCACGTTAAGGAGGTATTACGCATTACAGTCTAATCGGACCCGAGTATCTCTCCCTGAGTACTGAGATAAGTAGGCACCACTGCATTACATTGTAATGGAAGTCGAGTATCTCTCGCCGAGTACTACGGTAAGAGAGCATATTTTTCGGCAGACTGTTTTTTCAATGGAATAAAAATAAAACTGATCTACTAGATATATTTATTCGAAAAGTCGAAATAAGATTTGTTTGAACTCACTCAAAAATCGAAGATCTGACAGCTATACGCCATCACAACTGTCCGACTCTATCCTTAAGCTTGCTTGAAGCAACCTTAAACATAGCCCCGTATAGTCACCTCTCCTAATGTGACGTACTAGTTCTAGCACGCGGTTTCGATCTTATAAGGATAAAAAGTAGTCTATACCATTCCAGATTTGTAATGTAAATTTGTGTTTATTAAATTAATCCGCACAATCTTTCGTTTTCAGAATATTTGTAGCCATGGTATACGTTCAGAGAAATATCTACGTGATACTGATTATATTATTATATAAGGACTAAATTCTCATAAACGGTCATGTGAGCATAGAAACCTCACCCTAACCTAATAATACACACCCTGGGGGCAAATAATTCAGCTACGTCCGCTCCAAACCTTTCAGTGGCTTAGGAGCCAATAATACTCAAGAATTTCTACAAGATAGCATGTAATAAAAGACCTTAGATATTAACATTCGGGGGCAGAAGCGAACCTCGCCCGCGGCGGAGATCTATTGACTCTCATACATCTAATATGAAGGAATATTTATTTTCTACATTTTGTGAGGAGAAATTCTTTTAATATTATATGGCTTCCTTCAGCACTTCAGCAACTCGTTTTATTTTCTGTCTAGATTTCCACCATCTCAAGACCAGTTATGGCTGCAATTATTATTTTTTAATAGCAATCACTTACATTTCTAACGATATCGAAGTTTATAACATTTTCATTATTGGAATCGGTATACATAATATAGAACGACCAGAAAAGATTTTTATTTATCTAGCCGCTATCACATCCTTGTGTTCCAATAGATTACTATTCCGGTTGTGCCAGTCCAGTTTATCCGCATCTACAAAAATATAAAATAATAGCGAAGTAACAAAAATCAATCTTACAAAAAAATATATCCCTTACTTATATCATCCTACATATTAAACGTACTCGGGCCTGATTTAGATCTTAAAGCGTTCCAATGAATTCTACATCCTCTGGCACTGCTTTTATAGCACAGAGAACCTTTCTTTGCTATGTAAATTGAGATTTAAACGGACATTTCTCGTTTATACACAGCCTTATCTTTGTCACTTTCTACATGCAATGATGATTGTTTTATTAAAACATTAAAATAGAATAAGTGAGTAGATGTTTAGATTGTATACTTACAACTCTTTAATATCTTATTGTTACTTTAGATACTTATAACAATCATTAAGATAATAAATATTTACTGTTGGGTTTACGAAGATCTATGCTAGTGCTATAATTCTACGTGATACATGCGGCGTGGTACATGCTACGTGCTACAATGCTAGGTGATACGTGCGGCGTGCTACATGCTACGTGCTACAGTGCTGCGTGATATATGTGGCGTGCTACTGACATATAAGTTATTACTCTATGCTACCCGGTATGCACTCGCTACGTTCTGCTCGATACTCGTTTTAAAGTACTCGCTACATGCCCTTCACTACTCGCATGCTTCTCGCTGTGTTTCTTGCTATTGGCTATTTGCTCCCAGTTAGTCGTTACGTGCTTCTTGCTACATGCCATATGCTTTTGGAGATATGCTATTCGCCCCCACTTACGACATGCTACAAACAACGCGGTATTTCTCTACGCGCCACTTGCTATATTTTTTATCGCTTTGTAACTGCTTAGATTAGACAACGTATAGTCGATGATTATCCAATTGATATTAGGATAAGTGCCTAGCTATCTGCTGATGTAAAAACTCTTATTATGTTAGTTATATATAGTTCCGGTGGTTACTAACTACAAACTATCATGTTTGTTTACACGGTGTATCTGTTCCACAAATATATATTTAACTTGTCCACTTCACCAGGTCAATGGATTATATAACGGCAATTTTGTCGAACGCACCGTGCTGTCAATAAAACGACAGTAAACCGACGCGTATCGGCCGCTCGTAAACCGCCGCGCCCGAGCGTTATAATGTGCCAAATAAAACTGAGATGGCCGTCCGATTGCTTTTATACTTCCTAAGGTACGCACAAGTTTGTAGATGCAGGGGGCGTACACGAAATGTATAGTATCATGTCCTAATGTTAAATTTAGGTATTATTGGATGAAAGTGAAAGAATGTAAACGACAAAGAATTAGTTGTTACCTGGCAGCTAAGAGGCTAGAACTAATGTATGTAATACACAAAACACATAAATTTTAGCAACTAGCTGGCGATTCAGACGTCACAATCGAACAATCGAAGAGTCGTCCGTGACATCATTATTTTTTAAATATTAAAGACCAACAAGCGAGCACGCTGATGACTACTGTCACATATAAATATCCGCATAATTATATTGCCAATGCGTTGCCCATCTTCCCCGTTCCCCTCCAGTGCGACATACAAAGTGTCACTTTACGATATAAAGTTACCTCCCCGGCCATGTCCATCCAATTCGGCTGCAATGCTGCTTGGCACTACCTCTTACTAAACTCAGGGTAGAGTAATAAAAACATAATTGTTTTATTGTATTTTGACCGATGTATGAAAAACACTGGAGGCTTACCAGGAAGTTCTAACTTCGACAAATATATTTTTATGTTACAGATAACTTATTGCAAAGTAAACCAATATTAATATATTTTTTAAGGGGCAAGATATACATAGAAATTGGTCTCATTAAAAGTTTGAAAATGATTTTTAATTACGTCGATTTTGATGCATTAAGCTTTTCGATGTATATTAGGATGGCACACACTCTAGAAACATTATTCAAATAGTAAAAGCGGTAAAGCGTCACTTTTTCACACAATTTAGTCTCATTATTATTATTTTTGCCTTATGTCGTTTTTTAAGGAGTAAACTCCAATAACTCTAAGCTTTTGTAGTAGAGTGAACTTCGATAATTGACTTCGAAACGTTGAGGGAACCGTTTACCTAAGCAGCACCGAGGCAGCCCTAGCCGAGGTGTCAGTTTGCGTCCTCGCGTTTCGCGTTCGTTTCCTTTAAATGGCCCGTCGTAAAGAGAACGAAGTAGGAGTCTAACGTTAGCTACGTTTATTGAATATGATTTTTACTCGAAAATTTCATCCAGAATGGTAACCAACTTTAAAGCACACAATACATTGTGGTTAGATGTAGACTAAGCTCGGTTGCAAAGGATTTGAATTCTATTTGTGTCATCTGTGTTGTAACCCAAGTCGATGGTTTAATGTATTATTGTACATGAGATGGGAATAGCGCTAGCCTATAGTCGTCGCTGGTAGTAGTGCCAGCGGCGAACCCCTCCAAAGAAGCAGAGGGGGGACCCAATTTGCGGGAGTTCCCGGCCCTTCCCCAAAGTACAAAGGGGAATGGTAAAGGAAAGGGGAAGGGAAACGGGCCTGAGCGGACGGCGTTTGGTCCCTCCACCTCTAAGGCAATAACCCCTCCAACAGAGAGGGGGCGGAAGAGCAAGCCCCACAAGAAGGGGCAAAATGGTTGGACGTTCATTGCCGTAAGACGGCGAAGAAGCTGCCGGTGAAGAATCAGCTGAAACTGGCGGTTTTATTCACCGCCGGCGAAGAAAAAAGAGGCACGAAGCCAAAGCTGTCGCTCCCCCGCTCCTCAGCCGTGACAGTTGAATTACAGCCGGAGGCGACAGACAGACCAGGGGTGCGACATACGATTCGGTACTGCTGAAGGCGGAAAGGGCAGTGGAGCTGAAGGAGCTGGGTATTGGTCCGCTCCGGATTCGCCATTCAGCGACCGGGGCGCGACTTATTGAGCTGCCCGGCTCCACACGCGGCGAGAAAGCGAATAATCTCGCCGCCCACCTGTAGGAGGTGGTAAGGGAGGAGGCAGATATAATTGGGTCCGAGAAAAAAGCTGACTTAAGATTCTCTGGCCTGAGTGACACGGTCACAGCGGAGCGTCCTGTGACTGCGATGGCAAAGGAGGGGCGCTGCAACCCGGGCCGGGTCTCCGTGCGGCTTGGGCTCGGCCCACATCAAACCCCCGGCATCAGCGGCCAAGATGCTGCTCGATGCTGGGAGCCTAACTAACGGTGGTGTAGCGTCGTGGTGACGTACTTGGGACTAGGGCACATGTCCAGCACGTGCCCCGGTGGCACTGACCGCAGCACATTGTGCTACCGGTGCGGTCAGCCTGACCACAAGGCTGGCGGGTGTTCGGCCTCCGATCGCTGTGCGGTGTGCGTGGATGCGGGTAGGCCGGCGGGCCACGTGATGGGGGAATGTCCTGTAAACCCCCCGTCCAGAGCGGGAAAGTTTCCTCACTCTTTCAGAGGGGGAACCATTCGGGGTCGGACGTGGCGATGGCATAATGGCATCTCAGCGTTCTCCAGGCAAACGTCAACCACTCCGCCAGGGCCCAGGACATTTTCCTGCAGTCGCCGAGCCGTCCAATCCAAGCTGGGTGGGGGACGCTGACAGCTCGGTGGCGATCGTGCTGCGGCCTGGAGCCGCCCCCCTCCTCGTAGTCACGGCGAGGGGCCGCGGGTACGTGGCGGCGATTCGAGGTGAAGTTGCGTACGTAGGGGTTTATCGCAATCTGGCTGTCCTAAAACGGTTTCCCGAAGATCTAGGTGAAGAAATGGACGTTAGCTGCTGGACTGTCCCTCCTCAACATAGGGATGATCGTGCGTGCGATGATCGCGAGGTTCCGTGGTGGACATCACTTTCGCTGCGCTGGCCATCGCACGCAGAGCGGAGCGGTGGAGGGTGGAGACAGAATTGGAGACACTTGGACCACCGCTACATACGGTTCGGGGTGTATCGAGCCTCCGTTCGTCCGACGTCAACGTCATCGCCGTCTAGGGGCAAGAGCCGGTTTCCACGTTGGGCGCTCACTAGGCTCAACCGGGAGCTGGTAGAGGAGGCCGCCATCATCGGCCGTTGGAGTCTCCCGCCGCTGTCGGGGTTCGGGGTGGACGAGGCGGCTTGTCTGCAACGCATTCACTGTGATGTGCACAGTTCATTTTCCGAATACACCGGTCGACTATCGACGTCCTCAATCGCCTTCGGGCGGTGACGGCTGAGGCGGAACACAGGGGTGAGGTGTTGGTTGCGGTGTCCTTGGCAATCGCGAGCGTATTCAATAGTCTCCCGCACAGCGAGATACGGGAGGTCTTCTTTAAGGTGCCTCCCTATCTCGTGAGGAACGCCGAGTCACGCTATATGTTACGCCGATGACACCCTCGTGTATGCTCGGGGAAAGTACGACAAGGAGGCGGCGCAGCTGGCTGAGTTGGGCTTTGACCTCGTGATCAGCCGCATAGAGAGGTTAGGGCTTCGGGTCAGACTGGACCAGACCAAAGCCCTTCTCTTCCGTTGGACCGGCCGCAGGGGCCCCCCAGGGGGCCGCTCTGCAGATCGAAGAGGGGAAGAGGGTCAGGTCCAGCCCCCACATCAAATATCTGGGGCTCATTTATGACAGGGTGGACCTTCGACCCACACTTCGTTATGGTGGGACCGAAGGTCGTGAAGACGGCGAGTGTGCTGGGCAGACTCCTCCTGAACTCCGGGGGACCCAGCGCCACCTGCAGGCGGCTGTACTCCCGTGTCTGTCAGACTATGGCGACGTGCGGCGCTCCGGTTTGGGCGGAGGCCCATCTGCGCTCTGCGCAGAGGGTAGTCGCAGTGATGCCGATCCTTGCGGCCGCCACCCCCGGTGGGAATTTGTGGCGGAAATTTTTGTCGAGAACTGCTCCTATGTCTCGGATAGGATGACTCTCGGCCCGAACCCCACGTATGACGAGATTCTGCGGATTCGCCGGTTAGGGCATGTGGCGTATGTAATGTAGAAGTGGGTGGAGGCCCTGGTGCGGCAGCCGTACGGTAGAGAGATCACGGCTGCCTTGCGCCTGGTCCTCGAGTGGTGGATGTGCCATAGGCGCACACCCCTCATCTTCCGTCTGACGCAGGTGCTCACCAGGCACGGTTGCTTCGGTGAGTATCTGTATCTGATGGCCCACAGGGAGCCGACGACTCGTTGCCACGGTTGTGGCGTGGCGGTGGACCTGGCCCAGTGCACCCTCGAGGTGTGCCCGAGATGGGCGGCGCTGCGTCCCGATCTGACATCAATTGTTAGAGGGGACTTGTCAAAGTCGAGCATCATCGTAGCGATGCTCGTCAGCGACGAGTCCTTCCAGGCGATATCTCCTTTCTGCGAGACCATCAAGAAAGCCGACGAGCGGGTGAGAGTGGAGGCTGCTGACGCGTCCTTCCGCGCCTACGACGAATGGGGTTACGACGGAGGTGCTATCTGTAGCGCCTTCAGTAGTGTCCCTGTATACCGTGTCGGGTCGGGAATGGGAACCCGGTCCACTTCATCAAGACACGGCGTCGTGTTAACTGTCATAGCGTAGCCGGACAGTCCCCGAGGAGGTGAAGTCTGGCCTTTTAGCCGAGGCCAGCCTGTCGCCGAAGGGGTCATGCTGCCTGTAGATCCGGGAAGATGCCTGTAGATCAAGAAGGGGTTCGCTCTACCTACCCCGTTCGAAAACTTGCATGAAGATGTATGTGTTTTAGATTATGTATGGGTATGGCTTATTACGTGCCGATCGCTGACTTGTCCCAATGAAAATTGTTTCAGTATAGTAAGAAATTAATGTTTGCGTTACTTTGGCACATATTTTTCTATAGCATAGGAAGACAAACGAGTAATTTGAGCCTTTTGGCACTACGGATGCCCATAGACATCCCCATTATCGTCGTGCAGATGTTTTGTTCTCATTTCCTCCACTACACTAATGGGCCACCGGTTACGCACAAATCGCAGGAAATGAGAAAGCATAGCTGTCATTTTGCAGTGGAATCAGCGAGGGGAACCTCCCCGGTCGTCCCAACCCAATTCGGCTTCAGTGCAGTATATTCCATACTGCATTGAAGCCAAATTGGGTCGGGACCCTCACCTAAAATACCCCATGAACCAAACATTTATATATATATATACACATAGACAGATATTAACTATTACAGTTATCGTTATATGACTTATCAGAACTATCGTGTGACAAATTTTTACGCGTTGGATCAATGGGGCAAAGGTTTCGGTTCTATTTGTGCAATTATAATTTCATTCTGCTGTGTTTTACCAGCCGGTTAGTTAATTGCCAGTTGGAGTTAATTTGAGTTTCTTACGTCAAATAAAATACGAATCAAGTCACAGAGGGCCGTTAAACTAACATCCGTTCAATTTAAAAGTTTAAACGGCCACACACCAGTTCCAATAAGGTGGGGTTTATTGAGTCCCCATAAAAGAGGTTCGTATTTTTAGTGTCCTCACAGATTTACCGAGTTATCAACCTCTGTTGCTAGATGGCGCAGCGACACGCTCATAAAACGTTTACCAGTGAGGTGCGATTCGCGAACTAGTGGCGAAATCCTACGAACTTAGGATGAAATTACTCTTTGTCGTCATTTGTGAAAGGTGTACTATGAGGCCCCACCATGGTTCAAGCCTTGTCGTGGCGGTGGGGCTTAGTAGCCTGGGGTGAACCCAGGCGAAACCAATTGAACCGAGGGGGATCTTTGCACCCCCCTTATCAGAAGAGGGGGCTTAAAGATCAGGAGGAGAAATCGCTCTCGGTACCCCTCTTATAAGAAGAGGCAACCCATTTGTGGAGGTGGAGTTGGTCTCTTAGGGGGCTGACTAGCCGTCGAGGTGCCCTGATGATTGTTGCTCCGGGGACCTCACCAAGGGCGGCAATGATGGCTCTCGCGGTGGTTTTTGCGGATATTTGGCACTATCATGTGCCGCGAGTCCCACACACCGCTGGACCCTCTGGAAAGGTGTAAGGAAAAGGTGAGAAAGAGTCATGTTGCATAGCAGCGAATTTTGGTCTGGCGTGAACAGGGAGGCACCTCTTGCTAACATGATGCCGCCGTAAAGTGGCATGTTGCCTTTCGTGAGTAGCCGGTGGCCCATTGCGGGGTGGAGAACAGGATATCGTATCCGCATAGTAATTACGCGAACGTCTATGCACATCGGTAGTTGTAAAACTATTATCTATTGTTTTATTAGAGCAATGACTTTATATAAGTAGTTATATATATTGACAAAACATCACTGCGTTAGGTAAACCTGTATCTCAGGAATTTTTATTTTTATTATAATGGAGAATTACTATATGTACATAGTTAACCCGACTAACTGTAGGGGCGTGGGCATCAGCGCCGCCAGCAGTAGTAGGTCCTTCCGAAAAAAAAAACTCACTAATGTTTAGTTATTATATATTTAGGTTTTCGTTGCAGATGGTATATACGGATTAGCATAAGGATTCATCATTTATCACCGTATCATTGTACATTTATCCACAAAAGAAGCAGAAAGACAGAGCCGGTGATGAAAGGAAACATTAAAAACGTACTTTTATTTGTATTCATTGTGTTGATTGAAGCAGCGCGTCCGCCACTAGTTCTGCGGTCAGCTTTTATAAAGCGGACTTTTATATCGACTGAAACCCACGAAACACGACCTCCTCCGTAAAAGTGCTGCACAGAGCTACAGATACTAGATAATGACACTCGAAAGTAGTATTCTGTTCAGGAGAGGACTAAAATAAGTGTTTGCTCTACCCACACTATACACACTCACAAATACAAAATATTTACATTTTTGTAGCTTCCACACCTCAAAAGGATCACTTTATTGTCCGTCTGTTTATCCATCTGTCCGTCTAGTCGTCTATCGAGCCCTTTCATGGGAACGCGTGGAATGTTCAGACTTAAATTTACGTCAGACAATAAAGTCTGAAACGTACATACGGGGAGACGAAAAATATACAATGCACGTATTTCGTAATCTGTTAGTGCGGAACGGATGCAAGTGGCTCGTGACCGTGACCTGTGGCGCTCTATGGGGGAGGCTGTGTCCAGCAGTGGACGTCGTGCGGCTGATGATGATGAATATGATGATGACAGTGATTTCTCTAAGACCCGTCATCATCAGATCCTAGACTTGCTGACAATGAAACCACACGCGACTGCAGTTCCCTCGACGAATATGACGATTCTGAAGTGAATGAGTACGCAAGAGAAGTAAGCGGTAAAGCATTATGCTGGTGTTACACTCGATCGGTTACTGTTCCTAACAATTTTACTCTTCATACGTCCTCCATACTGCAGGCCTTAAATCATTTCCTATGAGGTAAATTACATAAAAACAAAGTACCAGTGACATAAGTTTGTCACATCCAGGCAAGCACTATCCGCGTCCCTTCCCCCCGGAGACCGAGCGAGGCCCCGGCGAAGTCGACTCCGGATTTATGTGGATTCCCTCCGACACTGCACTCCTCCCTGATTGCCAGTTTATTTTGTGTCAAAGTGCGTGAGCTTTCGTCTCGACGCGAAAATCCCGCGAATTAATGTATCTGAAATAATGGCGCCACTTTATAGGTTTCAATGTGCTGGTGAGCATTAACGAAATTACTGTTTGATTTATAGAAAAATAGCTCCGTAACGCGGAGACTTTACAACCGATTTGCAATGATTTTCGTAACATTTCTCAAACGTAGTCCTTAATCCTAATTATTAATCACGGCGTAGTCGTTATAAAGTATCCGCATACATAAGTTTGAAGAATAACGAGATGGTTACAAACAACACATTTAAGTAACTAAATTAATGTTATATATTTAAGGTTGTTCTAGAAATACACAATCATTACAATAAAACTTCTAGAGGTTTTTCGCGGTTTATTCAATTATATAGCTAGCCCGACGTATCAGAAGCTCTACAGCAACAAACAAACATAAAAGCCGTAATAGCTATTTTATTGTAATGGTGAACATTTGAGACAACAATAATGACTAGTTATATAAGCATCAATGACCTGGGCGGTATCTGAACCCGCGACCTCCGGCTCCGGCAACATCACTCACTGGTCGTCACTGTGAATCATAGAATAAAAAGTTAGAATACAAATGAAGAAAACGCGTGTTCCCTTCACAATTCATATTCCCCGAGCACCTCATCTCAGATATACCGGAGGGTAAACGGCCGCTGAACACTTTTTATTGTCCTCCAAAGGGACGAGTGCGGACATTTTCCGGTACTTCGGAGCCGGCGTCATGTGATTGTATAGAACATTTAACGGCATCAGCGAATGAAACGGTCTCTTTAAATTAATATTCTTTCATGTATGGCGCTTTTCAAAAATATGTTCTATATATTTGTTAAATATACAATAATAATGTAATTTTATTATTATTATTATGAATAATAATAATAATAATAATAATAATAATAATAATAATAATAATAATAATAATAATAAAAACCGGATACCCCAGTGGCAAAAACGTCTCGAAAAAAGAATAACTGACATACGAATGAAAATAGGCAGGGTCTCACAGTTTATAAATGGGGCTAGGAGTAAAACACTTGAAAACCACGTGAAGAATATAATGCAACAATTTAGTATTCACTCTCTACATGAAGAAACAAACACACAAATAACAAATGTATCAGACACACTCAAACAAAAACTTGCACTCATATGAGGACGGCTTAACAGATACAAGACATGTACGATTAGAAAACATCAAAATATCCAATTTAACAACGATGAAAAACAATTTTACAGAAACTTAAAACATTATTCAAGAAACATGGAAATTAACAGTAACAATATACAAACTGTAAATGAATCTCCAGAACCTGTTGATTTTCGTAACTTTTGGGCAGGAATATGGGAGGAACCGGTGAAACATAACACTGAAGCTGATTGGATCAAAATAGAAATGACTATAAATATAACTACATCGGAAATGTTTTTTTGAACACATTCCCATAGATATATTTAGAAATGTAATAAATAATTTACACAATTGGAAGGCACCAGGATCAGACTATATACATAACTATTGGTACAAGAAATTTACACATATTCATGGATACCTCCATACATTTTTGAACAAGTTTATTAATAATCCTAGCAGAATACCCCACTATATTACATCCGGAACTACATATATGATACCAAAAGATTACAATGACATTTCCAACCCAGCAAAATACAGACCCATAACTTGTTTACAGACAGTCTACAAAATTATGGCATCCTGTATTTCTGATTTAATATATAAGCACGTCGAAGAGAATAGCATATTGGCTGAACAACAAAAGGGGAGCCGTAAGTTCAGTCAAGGCTGTAAAGAATAAATTAATCATAGATTCTGTAATTTTAAAACGTATACAAAAAACCAAGACTGATTTATACTCCATTTATATTGATTATAAAAAAGCATATACAGATTTTAGAAATATACAAAATACACCCAAAATTTATTGGAAACCATGAAAGCTTGGTCAACGCGACTTAAACTACCTCATTTATAGAAACAGAACCAATAAAAATACAAAGAGGTATAATTCAGGGTGATACTTTAAGCCCTCTGTGGTTTTGCCTGGCATTAAATCCACTCTCAAACCTATTAAACTGAGCATCGAAAGGATACCACTTATATTTCAGGGACAATAATTTAGAGACAAAATATACTTTAAGCCACTTACTTTACATGGACGACATAAAACTCTATGTTGATAATGAACATGAATTATATAACCTAGCTAGGTCAGCTGAACAATTTACAAATGATATAAAAATGGAATTTGGAATTGACAAATGTAAGATAAATTCAATTAAAAAAGGATGCACGTATCAGTACAGTTACTTTTTAGAATCGGGTCTTCTTATTAAACCAATTGACGAAAACGAAACTTATAAAGATTTAGGATGCAGTCAGCCACATCAAATTTTTTACAAGGAGACTAAACAAAAACTGAAACTTGAATTCCAATATCGCCTCAACACAATACTTAAATCGAAGCTCTACGCCCGCAACACAGTTAAAGCCATAAATACTTTTGCAATACCCATCGTATTGTTTTGGTATAATAAACTGGAGTAAAAGCGACCTCAAAACTCTACAACGTAAAATAAACACTTCAATGACTAAACATCGCAAACACCATCCGAGATCCTATATACAAAAACTAACGTTACCGAGGAAAGAAGGAGGGCGAGGTATAATCGACATAACAAATTTACACAACAAGCAAGTCACGACCTTGAGACATTATTTTTTCAAAAATTCTCAATTCTCCCCACTTCATTAGACAATAAGCCTAAACCACAATAAATTCACACCGCTAAACTTAAAGGATAACTCAGTACAGAACAATGAGACCTTGGTAGAAAACCAAACTAAAATCACCGAATGGACTAGAAAAGCCCTCCATGGGAGACATCGCCTGGACTTATGCCACCCTAATGTGTCACAAAGGAGCGTCGAACGCATGGCTAAGCCGTGGCGAACTCTTCCTCGAGACTGAAGGCTTTATGATAGCGATACAAGATCAAGTAATAGAGACCAGAAACTACCAATTGCATATAACTAAAACATTGAATAACGATACCCGTAGAAATAGCTCGCCAGAAACTATTCAACACGTTACAAGTGCATGCAAAGCAATAGTTCAAACTGACTACAAACATAGACATGACCAAGTTGCTAATATAATTCACCAGAAACTTGCTCAACAATATCATTTCATTACCGACTTGGAACCCTACTATAAATACAAGTACCTACTACAAATAAGCCCCATAACTTGTTGGAAAACATACCGACCAAACTCTACTTCGACAGAACAATCCTCGCCGACCGAACTATTCACAAAAAACAGACCTGATATTACTCTAATAAATAAATCAAGTAATACAAAATACATAATTGACATAGCAGTCCCTAATACTCATAACCTCCAAAGTACCATATCTGAAAAACGTACAAAATACATAGAATTAAAAGATGAAATTACTCGTCTCTGGCGTCTGCAAAAAGTAATAATAGTACCAATAGTACTCCTGTACAGGTGTTATACCGACACAATTGCACCAATCATTAAAGACTCTACAGCTACCACCAAACACGTATCACATTCTCCAAAAAGCAGTTATTCTAAACACTTGCCGAATAGTGAGAAAATTTTTACAAATAAACCAGGAATAAATTGCCTCATCGGTACCCACCACTCATTCCACATAACATCAAAAATTGTATCCATCTGATATGCTACTTGGCTTACACATCAGTACTCCGGTGAAAGCCGAGGAAAAATTATTATTATTATTATTATTATTAATAATAGTAATAATAATAGTAATAATAATAAT
>JAFELO010000290.1:545726-558163 GCA_017140195.1 Eumaeus atala | reverse complement strand
ATTATTATAACAGCATTTCGCTAGTTGCTCTTGAATTAAATTGAATTAATTAATAAAATTAATGAAAGACTATTATTGTAAAACAATAAATATTATATTTTAGGACTAGAGACACTCCCAAATATCTCAAGAGGGACGAACCAAATCAAAGATTCATCACAATCTGATCAGCAGTTTCAGAATAATTAAAAAATACTGAAAAATACATGAAGACGTACATTAATTCCACTGTATCTTACCAAACATGATATGTACAATCAATATCTAAAAGTCCCTTTTAGACTACCGACTAGAAATGACTACCGACTAGAATGGGGGAGCATTCGATAAAATAATATCCAACTATAAAAAGATTGTTTTGATCGATGCATGGGGCGCCATGCTATAAAAACTGTATACGTCAGTTCTGAAACGCGACTGGGAAAGGGGGCGACGACAAGAGATGTAAGCGACGTAGCTACACTTAAACGTTACGCTTCGATTCTGTTCAGAATGTTTTTTTCGCCAAGTCCAAAATTTCAGGTGCATAGATTATTTTTGTGCCAGTTAGAACGTCTTTCTTTCTACGCCTTTATGTATTGTTTTGTACATAGCGCTACGGGCTTTCGTTAACGTAATGATCATGTCTATAAATTGAACGAACGTTGTATAATCGTATTCATTGCGTTGTTTATGGAGTCAGTAAATCATTCGTTAGCATATGTCTGTTTAAAATTACAAGCCTAAGTAATTGCGTAGAGTAAATATTTTGGTGATGTGTGGATAGCTCACACCATGGATGAAACAACTTGTTATGCTATAAAATATTTATGGTGTGTTTCCTAACAATGTCTAACTTGTACATGATACTGAAATAATTTCATTCGCTAATACTGGATCCATACTTGAGGTTCTTTTGCGTTATGTATATTTATATTTGTAGAGAATTTGATTTATGTTTTCTTGTGGTGAAGATTTTGGACATCTTATAAAATGTTTAATAATATTGCGATCGAGTCAAATCGACATGAGGCTTGAGAAGTACTCGTCACCACATCATGCGCATATAAGCAATAAACATCTTTATATCTTACCTTATTTCATGTTTGTCTGAAAAGAGTCATGAATATGGATGAGGCAAGGCAGGTAATCATGATATCTGTGGACTTAACACACCTCACTTTTTTTCTTGCTTGGGAATGCACTTAGGCATGTCCCTGAGGTTGAGGAAGGTCTGGAGGGTATGTGGGACTCGGGAGCTACGAGACAGCTCCGCCTACTCACTAAGCCCCAGCGGTGTTGCTTCTCGTCCGCCAATGGGATATACCAAAGGAATGCGATAGCATACAGCCGCGACTTCACCGGTGGGTTCTCCTCATGATAGTTAGGTGCTCTCCTCCTTACTACGTTTAGATATACGTGTTCCGGACACGCGGCACACCGAACTTCTAGGGTCATGGAAGAAGCGATGACCTCCCTAAGTTGTCATTCTTCAACTTTGCGTAGCGTACAATTTGGACCTCTCAAGGACTGTCTGTCCGCCTGACCGTTCCAATCGACTTCCTCCTTTATACGCACTACGGTTTTGGCGTAGAAATCAGCCGTATTTCAACCCTCCTCGCTCCACACGAGCATAGAGCTAATTAGTGCTGGAAGGGTTACGTACTACGTTAGCCTAGCACCATGCTACTTACAGTAAGCACTTGTGTTACGGGTACTATGCAACAAAATATATTTAATATTTTTATATATATGATTTTTTTTTTTTCGTTTTTCGTACTGGCCAGTTCCATCACGAATTTCTCCTCTTTGGTAAGGAATTCCAAATTCATATTTGTACAGCTATTTATGTTTTGTTCTATTTGCGTCACTCATTTTACAAAATGGAAAACTACGAATACGACTCCCGCCGTGGCACTAGTGCTGCGGAACCGACTCAAAGGGTGAATGATGTGTATGACGGTCGTATTGCAAAAGAAAACACAGTTCGTTTTTGGTTCCAACGTATTTGTTCTAGAAATTTTGACCTGCAGGAGCCCCGTAGACGGGGTAGTTGATAATGAAGAGTTGAAGGCTATTGTGGAAGGAATCCATCGCAAACCACGTCCGAGCTAGCCCCAGGCTGCGATGTTAGTGGTAAGACTGTTTTAATTTAGTTGAAGCAAATTGGAAAGATTAGAAAGCTTAAAAGGGTACCTCACGAATTAACCAAAGCAAACCGCCAAACGCGTGTCGACTGCTGCGTTACATTACTAAACCGGCACAATAATGAAGATATAAAGCGAATTATTACCTGTGATGAAAAATGGATTCCTTATGATAATCGGAAGCGCTAGCGGCTAAAAAACCTAAGCTGGTCAATCGCTCCACGCCACATCTGTTTCACGACAACGCTAAACAAGGCTACCATTCCATTTACCATTAGAAGAGTTTCAATTGGAAAGTCTAAGACATCCTCCGTACTTCCCGGATCTTACTCCAACAGATTAGCAATTTCTTAGAAATTTGGATCACTTCCTGTAAGGAAAAATATTCTACTCCGATGGAGCAGTCTAAATCGCCTTCCAAGGTTTTATTGACTCCCGTCCGAATGGATTTTTTGATAAGGGACCAATTAACTACCTATTAGATGGTAAAAGTGCATAGAAAAAAATACTTTGATTAATTAATACATTATATTAAAAAATATTCGAGTTTTTGTTCTCCCATACAAAACGCCAACTTCATATGTAAGGACCTAATATTTAAAAAATGTTACATATTTATGATTTTTATTTTAAAGATACATATAACACATAGATAAAAATCCATGACCTAGGTGTGATTTGTTGTTACCACTGTGCCAGCAGCTCGTTAAACGTATGTATGGATAGTGATGTGTCGGACTGCGTTCTCTCTGCCTAAACTATGAACTCATCTCATGAGAATAGATCCTAAAGTATGTTTTAGCTTTTTATTAGTATATTTTCACGGAACCACAAAGTTCTCAGAGAATTACGAAGCACCACTGGTGCATCAATAAAAATGCTTCCCATGCTATATTTAGTACACGCTAACTAAACTTGCTCAATACATTTTTTGTCAAATAGTATAAAGATTCATCATCATCAAGATACAGAATCATAGTGAGAAAACAAAAGCCTCTTAAACCCTAGAAAACTTCGATGAAGTCCCTTTATCTTGTAATATACTTTACCTCACGGATGATCTTTAATAACTTTTTAAAAATTGTCATCTCGGACATTAGAAACGTTTTCTAGAATTTCCTTGTACATTTCACGCCTTACAATGATTAATTTTTGGGGTACCGCACCTCAAAAACGGAACCCTTACAGAACTTGTTTTCAGTCGATGTTCGTTGGAAAAATTCCAACTGCCAGGGAGCCTAAATATTCGTCGAATTTGAAGAATAAAAGAAAAAATTGTAAAGTAATTCACATTGCATCGCAGACACAAATATAATAATCACTTATATTTCAAATTAATATCCATAAATACGATTCGGCCAATACAACGATATCGTCGGCGAAATGAAGATGTGAGAAGACTCACCGTTAATATTAAGTGCCATATTTTGCCTAGTGTGAAGTCTTAAAGACGTCATCAAAAACATTAGTGAAATAACATCCCCCTGCTGCAGTCTTGCAAATTGGCCTTGTTTGACCTTCCGGAATCAGAACGGACATAAAAGCAGCGTCATAGAATGCTCTCAGTACTTCAACGTATCGCCAATCGACCTGTCAACGCTGTAAAGCTTTCAGAACAGCCCAGGTTTCGACAGAGTCAAAAGCTCATAGTCCACAAAGGCAAGGCACAGCGACTGGTTGTACTCATGTTCTTTTGTACGACTTGCCTTATGTTAAAAATGTTTTCCGTGGTGCTAAATTCTCTCCGATGGCTGGAACTCGTCAAGCTTTGTGGTGAGACGATTCGTCAAGAGTCTTGACCTTGAGAACAACCTGTATATATGGCCGAGAAGTGAAATTGGTCTGTAATTTTGAAGAAGTGTTTTGTAACCCTTCTTAAAAAAACAAAACAACGTCTCTTCCAAGCTATGCCTTGTGAGGTACGCCCCACTGAAGGTCAAAATTAAAAATCTTTTTTAGCTCTCTTAATACAGGTTTGTCTCCAGCTCTAAGAAGCTCGACTGTACGGAATTACAGTGGAGCTTCCTTCCCCGGAGCTTTTCCCCCTTTAAGCTGCGCAAGGGCCAGACTAATCTCACTCAAGCTGATGTCCGGCAGACCGCCTGACAAATGTCGTGTTAGGTTTTCACGCAGATCTTTGTTCAGGGTATCGGGATGAGGAGCGTGCGACGTATACAACTTGCTATAGAAAGCTTCGATCTCAGATAAGATCCCAGGCTTAGAAGAAACGGTAACCCCAGAATAAGTACTAACCTTTATCAGATGATGTATTCCAAACTTCTCCACAAAAACATTCGAGCCTCTATTCCGCTCAGTCGCTTCGGTAATTCGATGCGTATTTGAGCTGTGAAGGTCTCGGCGTATTAGTTTACGGATTCGCTTTTAAAGAAGCTTGACATCGGCAGACGTAACGTCTTCGTGTGCTCTGCGTACCCTCATAAGACCAAGTGTCTCATCTGAAAGTTTAGCTCTCCTGCTCATATACTTACTCCTACAATGTCCTTCACCCACGTCCCGCATGCAATCAATCACGCTACTCATGGCCTCGTCGATTTCCATTGTAGTTTCCGACATATTGAGGGCATTGAACCGGTCTTTTAATTCCAGTTGGAATTTTTCGTAAGCTACCATGGTTAGTCGGAAGTTAGGTCGGAGTGTCGAATCGGATACGCTCGCGTCGAAAGCCAATGTTTAGAGAGCCTTTAACCAATCGGTGATCACTGCAGGTTTTAAACCTGTTGATCATGGAGACATCCCTAAATACATACCTCTTATTGATTTTAAGTATGAGATACGCCACCCTACCCGACACACTAGAGATTTGACGATGTTGCCTACGAAGAACTTATTCACGAGGAATCCCACGCCACCTTATAATGGAGTGTCGTCTTCCCTGAAGAAGAATAGGTGACCCGATGGCAAAGTTATGCTGTTCTCACCTTGTCTTCGGACCTCACATAGCCCCAGAACGTGGCATCAGATTTGTACCAGTTTCACCTCTAGCACAACCAACTGGTTATCTAGTCTGAGCGTTCATCCGTTATACGTAGCCAAGTCAAATCGACGGTAGCGATCCGTAGCCCGGAGATTCTTAGCACCCCTTGTTCCACCGTTAGCGTGGCCGCTACCGTGGCCGGGACTAGTGGAACTACCGGGAACTAGGGGTCTAAATGTACTGCTGTCTTCGATTTGAGGTTAATGCTCATAATTGCCACGCTGAGCAATCGTAGATTAGGTTTCGGAACGGCGCCACTGCGGCCTGTCGCTGATCCGATTGATGGTACCATTACCATACGGCGCGAGCGCCGTCCGGTGCTCCCGTCTATTCCACTGTCACTATGAAACAGATGGGACACCAAACAACCAGCTCGCTGAAGCCTCTTTGTTATTAAGAGACTAGTGCTCTTTGACGGCTTATGTCACCCTGGACTTGGATTGAAGGTGAGAGTATTCTTTGGCCACCCCCACACAGCACACCGTTCCCGCCATCGTTGGAGAGCTGGCAGGAAATGTTGCACAGCCTAAATGAATCCTCCCGACGTATTGGCCTTAGATTGAACTTGGATAAGACAAAGGTCATGTTCAACGAACACGTTCTCCCTGGGCTGGTCAACGTCTATTCTCGAAGTCATAGACGAATAAGTCTACTTCGGGCGACTATTATATTTAGGTAAATTTAACTTCGAGAAGGAAGCCGATAGAATGATTCAGTTTGGTTGGGCAGCTATAGCAATCCGGAAGCTTCGTCACATTCTTACGCCGCTTATACCGCAGACCTTGAAAACGAAAGTTTTCAACCAATGCATTCTCCCCGTGATGACCTATGGGGCCTAAACATGGCCTCTTAATTTAGGACTGGTCCACAAGTTTGCGGTAGCTTAACGGGCTATTGAACGTGCTAAACTGGGTGTTTCTCTGTCCGACAGAATTCGTAACAAAGTCATAGGGCAGAGAACTACAGTATCCAATATCACTTGACGAATAGGCTCGCTTAAGTGGCAATGGGCTGGTCACACTCTCAAAAGAACAGATGGCAGATGGGCCAGTAAGGTGTTTGAGTGGAGGCCGCATTTAGGAAAACGAAGTGTTGGTCGACCTTTCACCAGGTGGGAGGACAATCTCCGTGCAGTAGCTGGTGCGGGATGGATGCGATTAGCAGGAGATCAGTCATCTTGGCGTTCATTAAGAGAGGCCAGCAGTGGCCTCTTATCGGTAGAAGAGCTGATGATGATGATCCGTATATTAATTGTCATACTCCTAGCTCCCGTCTGTATGGTATTTTCGATGCGAGATTACGATTCGTACTTGGTGGTATTATCAGTGACATGAAAGACACACAAATACCCCGCGGCTGTAAGCAACAAACTGCACAACAAATGCTTACTTTCTAACTAGTTCACGTCTGGCTTGTGTCCGTTCTTATTAGACACTTTAATTCTAAGTAATTTTTGTTAACAACTTTGACGCATTGAAGTGAAAAATTGCTTGGCGTTTTTACTTAAAACTAACTTAGTAAGCCACTTCCATGCCATGATAAAATTAAAACATAATCTGTTGGAGTTTGATGGTCAAACATTTAAACTTCTATAGTTGGTAATTCATTGAACTTGTATTTAATAATATAAGCGATGTGCCGCCATAGTTTCACAGTGTAAGTCTTGCCGTGACCATCATAATTAAACTAGCAGGGCCATGCGGTTTCACTCACCTATTTCATCACCGAACAAGCACCCTTAGGGGCGGAGTTCCGTAAAATCCTTAGCGGATATCTACACCCTAAAAGGAACCTACCAAATTTCAAATTTGTAGGTGTTATAATTTCTGAGATTTTGTGATTACTCAGTGAGTATTATTTCGCTTTTATATAATTATGTACATTCATAAAAATACTTTTCTGTTTATTTTATAATACTAAATAAATAAGCGTAAAATAAATTATTTTTAAACTCAAGCACATGGATTCGAGTCCAACGAAACTTCTATAAAAGTACAATAAATACCTATATAAGTAATAACGAAATATTAGAGTATCTCTTAGTGTCTTAGTGCCAGAACCAGTCAAAATTAAAAGCAAGTAGCAGTTGTCTCCGTGTTCTTTGAAAGAGAATCCTATACTTTATTATTTACAAAGAGATTTTAATACATAATACAGAATTGCGCGCACATAGAATTTTATTTGTGAACTTTTATTATAAGAAGTAATACTATTTATATTACTTATTATAAAAATGTATTTATAAAAATGAAAGGTTATACGACTATATATTATAGGAATTTGGAGTCTTTGTTCTACTAATTTCTACAAAGTATACAAAATTCTCCTCGATCCATTCACAGAACCAAAATCCGTACCGCTCAATTGATTAAGTCAAATGAGCCTATAAACAACAGATGTCTCACAAACCGCATGAAACACGACACCATAGACGCCGGCGTTAAACGAAACAGTACTACAACCTCAAATTGTATTCACTAGTGAGCTGTGGAGTATTGATTTCAAACCAATTAATAACAATATACAGTTCCCTCGGGGCTGAGTATACTTTATACCGAAACATATCAGTAATGCAAATAAATCTCCTCTACTGGGTCAACGACGCCGACGCGACGCTATAAAGTTTTCTACGTAAACAACATATAGTAAAATACTAGCGGCTATTCTTTATCATGTCTATAGACTATAGCTTATGCTGAAAATTTATGTTTCAAAGTGTTTGTTTTCTAGTTAGCGCACGAACCATATGGTTAAGCGTGGATCAATACCGCGTAATCCCAAAATCTGTTAAGCTCTTTCAATATCAAACGCCTGAATTAATAAATAACAGGTATTTTTACACAGCGGCGCCTCCCGTTCACACGCATAGCCCGTACTTCAGTCACTTTGGTCGTAGTGTGATGTTATGTAGGCCTATCGCGATAAATAGTCGCGATAATATCCATCTGTGAAATAATTATTCAAATCGTACCAATGGTTCCAGACTTTAGCACGTGCAGGTAAACAAACTCTTCAGCTTTATAATATCAGAATAGATTGGAGGCAAGGAAGCATTCATAACACTTAATGGCACATCGATATTCCTTCGAGAGGTTATGCAAATCAATTACTAAGTTCCTACGTTAACCCTACGTTACTAACTTTGTTGTTTGAGGACGTGAGCCAATCCTGACGTTCAGATGCCTTAAGAAACGCGACAGCATAGCGATCACTTCACACTGACATTAATTACAACTCTGTGCTAGTCCAATTCGGCTGCTATGCATCACTGTTCATTTTGTCCTATTAATTTGGAGCAGCGTTAATAAATGAAAAACTGTTATATTTATATCAGCGACCTTCGTCTACGCGATTTTTGCACCAGAACGATGATCGAGCATAACGGAACTCGTAGCAATTTCCTTCGACCGTAAAGTAGATATAAATACAAAACGAGGCGGGACTCGATATCTTCACTAGTGGGCTAAGGTTAAAGCTGCGCTCACAATGGAGAGCAAATAAAATGGAACTCGCGTTTTTGTTTTCTTTCAGGATATCGGTGAGCAAATACTTTTACGTAAACACTATAGCGATATTTGTTTTATAAAAACAATAAATAAACGATCACTCACAACTAGTGATTAATTTATTATATACTAGCGATCGGCCCTGGCTTCGTCCATGAATTACATTAACATTCTGTTCGAAATACAAAAGGTACTACTTGTTAGTTGTTATACGACGATTTTCTCTAAATCTAATCAACATGTTTTCATGCGATTTTGATTAAAAGATAGAGCAATTCCCGATGAACATTTTAATGTATAATTTGTTAAAATAACAAACAGGCACTGGTAAAATATAACCTTACACACTACGAGATGCATACACTTGAGTAATACACGTTTTACAATGAAAGATCAAGCCAACCATTAAACAATATTAATGTGATCTTTGCGTCAAACATTTTTTTTTATATAATATTTTACACAAAGAAGTGTAATCATTATAATTCTTACTAACAAGCTGCAACTGATCGAATACAAATCCTAGGACGACTTAGAACAAGAGACACATTTAAGTATCTTTGTTTAGTATAGTTTTACATTCCAAGTACATTCCAAGTAGAAATTTAGAACCCTTCACTAGTGCGAAGTACGTACCCGTAAATTTAATTGTATTGTCATTTATTGACGGAACCCAATCTCACAAAGATCCAATTATGAACTACAAACCGCATAATGAATTCGAGGCTAATTTGACAGTTGTTAGCATCATGGACTATTAATTAATTTACGTTTGCTATTTGGCTCTCAGTGGAAATGTATTAATATTCTACATACCTTATAACTTATACAATACTTAATAGTTAATTAACAACAAAATATTACACTTCAAAAGGAAGAGAAAATAATAGTATAATGCTATAAGATATAAGACGTTAAGTCGCTCATGATCATCGCAAAGCTTTTTGTTTGTCTGTACATCTATTACGAACGATCGTGATAGCTCCGGAGCCATTGTTTGGTTCATAAATTTTTCCTGAATAGCTGAAAGTAGCACAGCTACCAAATAAGAAATATTTGTGAAAAACAAGAATGTCACACAAAAGCAATTTATATATTTACTTACTTTGATATAATTTGTATTTCTTTTGTATTAAATGTTCCTCTCTTTTGCAGGAATTAATAACAACGTTATACATCGGTTTCCTGGGGCTGATATTTGCATCATTTTTAGTTTATTTGGCGGAGAAGGATGTCGCAGATACAAAGTTTAAAAACTTTGCGGAAGCTTTATGGTGGGGAGTCGTAAGTATTCAATTAAATATACTTTTATGAGTGAAACAACAAGTCCATGTACAAACAAGGCTGTGCCATGCTGCACTGTAGCTGAGCTGAGCCGGCACGACGAGGGAGCTACCTCTCGCTCACTTCATACCGCCAGCTTTGTGGATTAGCAGCATCTGCCTCGTTTCAAGAGGAAGATGGAAGGCAATACATCTACTATCTATCATCTAAAGGCTCCAACTGTTCTTTTGCCCGAGATTTTTTCCTTTGTTTTTTGCTCTTTGTCTCTCGTAGTCTTACTATAATATAAGGGGCAAAAGGGCACTCCGTTTGCCCCCTTATTTTACAAAAATGGGTGACAGATTGAACAAACGAATCCGCAGATATTGTAGTCAGCAATAACACTGGTTTGCTTTTAGATCACGCTGTGCACTGTGGGGTATGGCGACATGGTGCCACAGACCTGGCAAGGCAAGTTCATAGCATCTTTCTGCGCGTTACTAGGGATATCATTCTTCGCCCTTCCCGCTGTGAGTACTCTTACCACGTCTTCTTCAAATATCCACTTCGTTTGTTTATTTTCTATTCCCACTATAGGCTGGATCTATAATAATATTATCTCTACTAATAATGTAGAGCTAAAAAGTTTGTTTATTTGTCTGAACGTGCTAATGTCAAGTAATACTGACCCCAATTGAAAAATATTTTTTTATGTTGAACAGTCTGTTTAACGAGGACGTTACGACTAATAAGACCGGAGTTACGCGGGTGAAAACGCGGGGTGATGCTAGTTAATACTAGATAGCTGATGTGTTTGTTTTTCTATTTGAACGCGCTAATCTCAGGAACTACTATCGAATTGCAAAAATGTCTGTGTTGAATAATCCATTTATCGGACCGTTATTAGAAGGGTGAAACCGCGTGGTGGTGGGGAATAAGTTGAATCATTTCATCTTTTATTATTATTAGGTAATTTTTTTTAAAAAAAAACATTATATTACAATGTTCCTTTACTGAATTGGTCGTAACTTGATTTACATTCCTGGTATATTAAATCCTGAACACGTGTAAATAAAAGCCAACAACGCCTTAGTAAGCCTAAACAATAATACTATATTTTGACTTACATTAATTTTATTATTCTTCTAACTGTGAATTAATTTGATTAAGGCCAAACTCGTCTCCACGACTCTAGCTTGATGGACAAACTTAAATTCCTAATATTATCGTTTATCTGAATAGGATTTCAATAGTCGTTTATTTGATTGCTTATTATCTACATATATGCATGACAGGTTTAATATAGTTGGGTTTCACAAAGGGAAATAATTGTATTTACATTGTTTCTTGAGATTAAATTGAGCTGGAACAGCATAGCCTAAAATAGTAGAGATATCTTCTACACTGGACTTGATGAGAATAGCTGCTGTCAAAAAGGTTGTGTTCGTATGTATATAAAAAAAAATTGTTCCGTATAATGGAAGATTGGTGTGGTCATCTATAACTTAGAGAATAATGTATATCTATCTTTATGAAAGAAGGAAAAAATTGTGATAGTATTTGAATGCAAACATATAAAATATAATGTCACATTTAATCAGCATGATATGCCCTCTTGTGTGGTAAAGATTACAATAAAAGAAATAAGCTACTGTTGTGCTTCCACTCTACATAAGAAACCCTGAAAAACTGCTAGAGTATGAGTGAGCTGATCACTGCTACATATTTAAAATACGAATCGGATTCCGAAAAGAGATATATCCACTAACCTTCGATAACATGCAATAACACGAACAGGCTTTAGTGAGAGGTAGTGCACTGCAGTGTCGCAGCCAAATTGGCTCGACCGGGAAGTTGCCCCTCGCCGTGCAGTTACAACTATGCTGTATCGTGTTTCGTGCGGTTTGCGTGCTGGCGTTCAGACATTGGAGAGAGGGAGGAAAGTTAGGGGACATATCTGCATAAGTATTATGTGGATATCTATCGGTAATAATAAGGAATCGGTTGCCATTAGAAATCTGCAGTAAGCCTACATTAAGTATTGTAAGGGGAAAGGAGAGTAGATTATGGCGATTACAATTATGCGTAGCAAGTTCGCAGAGGGAACAATCGTTAAGAGAGTGATTGGATTTTCATGGCTACTTTGCTAAAGTGAGTGAGCTAAGATCGCAGAAATAGATGTACTAGTGCAAGTCTGCAACCTACTTTCTATAACTACCGCTATTAAATTAATGATCCATTACGATGTGACCTTTATTTTTCCACTCTTTTATACAATCACGTACCCGCTTTCATTTTATAAATTATTATATTTCTAGGAAAACAATATTGACATACATATATATATATATATATATATATATATATATACTACATATACTTATAATATATAGACAGATGCATACCTTATTTACAATTAAAAAAAAACACAATCATGTTTCGCAATCATAAAATTGGTAAAATAAATGTTTTTTTTTTCAGTCGTTTTGTGCTGCTGGAACTTGCTACCTTTGGCTTCCCTAGCAGATATTAGTATAATATATGTTC
>JAFELO010000290.1:496381-545533 GCA_017140195.1 Eumaeus atala | reverse complement strand
ATAAATGTTTTTTTTTCAGTCGTTTTGTGCTGCTGGAACTTGCTACCTTTGGCTTCCCTAGCAGATATTAGTATAACATATGTTCAACAATTCGTATTTCATAAGCTTTGCCGTCTTCATATAATATGCCAATTCTATTATCACCCGTCGTCCTGGCTCGGGATAACGAATCGAGTGTTCTGTACCAAGAGACTGTAAGGAGCATGGCAAGATATAAAAGTTAACAACTAACATCTACGTGCGAGATATAAAAGTTAACAACTAACATTTACGTGCGAGATATAAAAGTTAACAACTAACATCTACGTGCGAGATATAAAAGTTAACAACTAACATCTACGTGCGAAAAAACACGGCATAAACTGTGCTGGTTGAGCCGCGGGGCATAGCTATTTAAGTACATTATAAATTCAAATCAAAAAGACTTTGGTCACAAAAATATGATTATGTTAAAACGACCGAGACGGAGTTTCCAGTGGATATTCAAATAGAATATTTTACTTTGACAGTGTTAGTTTTTTTTTTTAATATAAATAATTAGGATACTATACGGTTATCTTATATCACGGGTGTTTGTTTTCCTTAGGTGAATTAAAGATCGGCAAGGTTTTTTTTTTAAGTCCCTGTAATATAGTTTACTATGATATTACTCGTTGAAATAATATTTTTTATTTCAACGGGTAATATCATAGTAAACTATAACACATATTTTTTACTATGCGTATGGAAATAATGTATCTGAATTGTGACAGAGAAAGGTAATGTGAAACCACAGAAAACATTTCAATACGTTTAAAAGCTATCGTTCCCGTTATTAATTATTGTTCTGACACCTCCCATCGTCCGCGTCCAATACAATGGAGCAGTTCAAGTGAAAACGTGAAAATTGATTTTGGCCGCTGCAGTCCGCTTTAGAATGGATAGTTCTCGGAGATTTTAATCTCCACCAAGCGCTCTTGGACTCACTTTGACATCAATATTATCTTTCGGGGTTTTTGTCATCTATGAAATTAGTTTCTATAGGATCTGAACATTGTTTACTGAATAGTTATAACTCTACAACTGTAAATATTCACGAAGTGTTTTTTATAGAATGGCAAACGAGCCTTTTTACGACTACCGACGCCCATGAACATCCACGTAATTACTATACCGATTGCCCTCCTTCCCACCACCCCCCGCCCCCACATGGGCCGCCGGCTACTCACAAATTGTACTGCCTCTTAACGTTCTACTTGTTGTATAATTAATATAAATGTAATATCATGACAAAACGACAGCTGAGTGACCATCATAGTTCTGAAACACATCACAGGAGGAAACACGCTGTTCTCACCTCTTGGCCGCTACGGCCTCACCGAGTAACTATCACAGGCACCAGTTGCCGTAGTCGTCATCAGCAGACCATACAACAACTCTCGATGGGCATTCAATAATCAATAAAAATAGTGCCATGCTGTATTGTAGCTGAATCGCGCTGCCACGACCTTGGAGTTTACCTCTTGCTCACATAACACTGCCGTGACAACTATGCAGTCGTATTGCGTGTAGGTTATGAGTTTCCGGTGGCCGGTTGCCCTCTATTGCTACAAAAAATAAAAAATGCCTGTCGTTTTTCAAATTGGCTCGTATCTTCAATTGAAGAAGTTATTGGCAAATTTCATTCGGTTTTTAGCCGCATATCCTTTAGTATCCGTTACAAGTCTAGAACAGATCCTTCTAGTAAAATTCCCGCAAACTAATTTTGAATATGTTACGTGGTATAGTTAGGCAAGAAAGAAGACCATGGGTGAAGTGAAGTTTTGGTCAAATTATGGAATACGCAATACATAACATATTACAAAATATTACAAATGAATAATTGTTTTGTCTTTAAAAAAATAATCTGAGACCACACTTGAAGAAAAGTGATCAAAACACAATTGGCGATAAAAACGAAAAATAACTTTTCTCTCTTAAAAAGCTTTGCCCTCTTTCATTATCAAGAAATAAGGACATTTTTAGCAAATCGATATCCGGCTGCCGGATATTCGGCCATCTGACCTCGTAACTTGCCCGGTTTCCTGTACTTCGTCATTATACTCGTATATTTTTATCTTTAATACGTTAACATGACTTAATATTAGTTTATCAATAATCACCGCAGTGGCAGGACTCTTGCGGTGATTTTGAGATCGAGATGGATGATTAAAAAGGGATTTCATTTAACTTGACCTTTAAACCGACTGTCTATCTAATAGTGTTGCCTTCTGTCAGGTGTGATGACACAAGTCGTGGTAGATCACCATATCTATTACCAAGCTATTTGGCAAGTTAATTAAAGTACTATATTTATGTATGAATCGAATTACTTTAAACACGCTATGCTTAACATTACATATGTGATATTATTTTTATTATTATTTATGATGAGTGTCTCTCTAAACTTCTGACGTCTCTTCTATAGCAAATTATAAAATGTTACACTATAGTAAATTTGTAAATTCTTTTCAGTTTCAGGTTGAGTTACTTACATATAAAAAATTAAATATAAATCGAAAATCATTTGATGGACGTTGAAAGGAAAAAATCCCCCCCCCCCCCTGCTGTTACTGTTGAAACATTTTTTCTTACGTTTGAATAGTACTCATAAAATATTCAATTCGAAAAGAAGCATTATACACCAGGATTGGAGCTTGTAAATCTTAAGAAATTCACAAGCACGAATTTTATATGCTCCTCATTTCTCATTTCTGGCCGAGATTGCGGGTTTTTATTTTTTTTATAGATAAGGGGGCGAGTAATCGGACACTTTTTACGACTACCGACGCCCATGAACCTCCACATAAATCTGTCCCGTCCCCCCACCACCACGAAGTTTATGGGCGTTATTGAAACTTTCCAAAAATATAACCCGCCCTCCGTGATCTATCACGAGAAAACCGTAACCTACGCCGTGTAAGAAAAATCGATAAACAAACATAAAACATCATAGAAAGTCGTAGTATTTTTGAGGACGAAATATTAGGCAATACATATTCTACAAAGACTCGAATGCCCGGACGCTGGGGTTTTTTTAGTATGCTTAGCGAAAGTCCGACGCTGCCAACCCTCGGACATTTGTTCAAATATCGTTTATACGTTCACGAGAATATTCTTATGAGCACATAAATGATACTTGGACGAAACCCTCACCGAGCATCACAGAAGAGTTCCGTGATTTTATTTATTGATGCCGACCGTGATCATGACCAATCTTCTAAAATAATAATAATAGTAATTTAGTAAGAGGTAGTGCCATGCTGCATCGCAGCCGCATTGTGACTGGAACGATCGGAGAAGCACATCTCGCACACATGTTACCGCCGTAAAGTAACAGCTATGCATTTGTAAATAAATCAGATTAAACTCTAGGATTAAATCTCTCAAGCCTAACCGGATTTTTATTTCCAGACAGTGTGAGTACTATAGCTCTTTTAAAAGAAAAGTAGGAAAAATAAAATATTCTTTTCATTTTCGCGTCGGAGTTAATGGAATTACGGGCGCATGACCGGATTTTTCATATTGTAAAATAGAATTTAAAACGGTCTGCAGCTCATAATTTGTTTCATTTCATGCGATGGTAATGATTTTGTCTCGTCCTTCATTTGCTGTAAATTTTTCCGGACGCACCTACTTAATATTGGTTTTTCGAGAAACTGACTGTGAAACGGTTGTTTACGCAAAATTTGAATCGCCAACCATGCTACATTGCACCAAATTGTTCTGAACTGAAGAGGTACCTCTCACTCTCTTGATAACGCCGTAAAGTAACAGCTATGCGTCTTATGAGTTTGTGAGATTCCGGTGACAATGGGTCGAATGGGGTGAGTGGAGTAGGAAAAGAGTGCAACCGATCTGCATAACAACTATAGGGATGTTTATGGGTATACCTATATCCATAAACATCCGCAGAGCCTTCATAGGCTCAGACTATTCGGACCTGCGGATGTATACATAAACATCCAAAAGCACTCGAAAGTATACAACAACAAACGCTCGTGGACCATACGAACAGTCGAACTCCAACACCGCAAGAAATGTGGCATCGCGGCCGTTCCTTCAAGACGGCATTATCATTACTTTCCCGGTCGTCACTTAATTTAGACACACTAGTGGATAAGACGACGGCGCTATATGTCAGCAAGGGGCGCTCCATGCCGGGGCGGTTAAAGTTCAGAGGCCAGGATTTGTCTTGGGAATCCCCAGTCGTGTATCTCGGATGCAGTATCGACCGCGCGCTGCGGATGGGCTCGCAGGTGGACCGAGCGGTCAACCAGGCGAGAACAGTCTGCGCTTTGCTGTGGCCAGTACTAGCGTCCAGACTTCCTACACGGACGAAACTGGGGATTTACAAGACATATATCCGGTCATGCCTCACTTACGCCACCCCCGCATGGTACGCGCTAACCTCCCAGGCCCAGCGGAAACACCTGCAAGCCTAGCAAAATATATCCCTACGGGTCATCACGGGAGCCGGTCGCTACGTCCGCAATGACGTGATCTCGCGTGACTTGCGGATAGAGTCGCTGGATGAGTTTGTGGTTCGATTGTCGAGCGCTATGTTCAATAGGGCAGACAATGGACCGCATGCTCATCTACGTGACCTGGCCCGCATGCGCGACCACCTGACGGGAAACCGTATCCGCGTCTAGGGACTGCGTGTCCTGCGATCCGGACGAGGATCCCACATGCGCATGCATAACACACCCAATCACTACTCACCACAGTCACAACACACCACACAACACACAGGCCCTAAACAGGCCTACATTCCCCTGAGCCAATAAGCCACGATGGCAAACCCGCAAATTATTGCGGCCCCGTTACCAAGGGGATAGTCGTCCCCTTGCGACCCTACCCGGGTTATGAGGTCCGCCTCGATGCCCGTAACCCCCCACAGATTTCTGTGGAGATGACCAGCAGTGGAGACACACCAAACAAAGCTGGTGCAAACACCAAACAAAGCTGTCCCTTGCTTGTACTGGTATTTAAGATTGTTAAACTGCGTTTAAATGTTTATCTCAACCCAGTTTATTAAACTTCTATTCTGCTTATACTACAGCTTATATAGGCTGTTATCTAATGGTGACATATTACTTTATTACAACTGCCTCTTTTTCGATGTCCAACTCTACAATTGATGTATCTACCAATTTGATATAAGTTTCTGAGATTAAAACATCAAACAGTGTATATAGTAAAAGCTAGAACTACTACAAAGGTATTGTTAGTCTTGCGATAGATCGCAATATGATATTCTATCGCGATATTTAACGCTTGAAGTAGTGCAATATAACCAGCAGTTGTTCAGAATAATATTGATTTCTAAGTTTATGGCATTTCACTGGTGTCAAGTTTAGCAACGGTGAAACACTTAGAAGATACCCTGGCACTGAAGTTACATTCATTATTCAGCAAGGCGACCGCCTTATATAGCAGTGATAGACGAAAAAGAACAAGATCTATAGTCTGTGTACACACACATTGGGTCCAGTCGTTATGTAAGACTAGCTTGTCCTTTTCCTTCCCTTTTCGGCTTTTCTCGCGTGACATATATGTACACTTACTTATGTTCATAACTATTGTGCTCAACAATTATGAATATTAGTGATTGAAGATATGCACATCAATATAGTTTAGAATAATGGCTTGCTGCATTACAGCCAAATTGGCCTCGAGCAACCGTTCACAACACATTGCCCCAAAATTGACATAATTGACTTTTAGCGGCAATTCTGGCGCATTCCATAAGTTTGGTGAGTTTTCCGAGCTCCATTACGGTTGATACACTTATGTTTGACACATATGGAAAGCAATGATAAATGTGATCGAAATGAAATCTAAGTACTTTAGTAGGTACTCAGTGGCGTGGTCATAAGTTGTTGGGGGTAGGCAAAGCGAACTACTACGGCCAAGCTGTAAAATAACATAAAGCTCGACACAAACACATAGACTAAATAAAATGGCCTATACCGCTGCCAATTAATAAATCAATTTGCCCACACTATGCTACTGGTCTTACTAGATACTAATGTTATTCAACCACATGGGTATTAAAGGGTCATCGGGTATTTGGTGACAATGGGACTTCGGACACCCAAGTGTATTTTAGAGAGAGGTAGTGCCATGATGCATAGGAGAAGTACCTGTCGCTCACTTGATACCGGTGTAAAGTGACAGCGTCGCTGCTTTCGTGCGGTTTGTGAGTAGCCGATAGCCCATGGGGAGGAGTGACAGGAGGGCAACGCATCTGCCTAACAATCATGTGAATGTCCATGGGCGTCGGTAGTCAACAAAGGTTAAAAGTCCCCTTATGCTGTAAAAGAAACATTTCTGTTATTAAGTAATCTAAAAGTTGTGATTTTAAAATATCTTAAGACACAAAAATATGCTCTAAAGTAGTTGTATTAAAACCTGAAATAACAAGCGAAATGAAGTCCTTCAAAATGAGAGTTCATGGTCGTAATACTCAATTATTATTTGGTCACAGGGTATTTTAGGATCGGGTTTTGCGTTAAAAGTGCAGCAACAGCAGCGACAGAAGCACATGATCCGGAGACGGCAGCCGGCCGCTACTCTCATACAGGCTCTGTGGAGGTGCTACGCGGCCGACGAACATTCCATGAGTATAGCCACGTGGAAAATTCACCAAGTGCCCCTACCAAGTCCGCAGACCAGGTAAACATTCAGAGCATAGCTGTCTGAGTCTAACATATGAAAGTTTATGCACGCTTTATAATTTCACCTCAATTCCTCCATTTCTAATCCAGTTTAAGCATTGTTCACCCCTCATTCCACTCAAATGGAGACGCATAGGTAAAGTCATAGAAGTACATAAACTAGTATTGACAATAAGTATAAAAAATCAAATGAATGTATAAATATAACGGTGTTGTTTTAGGCAACCACGATTCAAATGACACTTATATTCAACTTATGGCTAGCGGTGTAAGGTGCTACATATATCATCTGCTACGCCTACCTAGCGCTGCAACGATCACGAGTATTGGTACTATAACAATTTATGTATCATTATCATCTTTGGTCTATCCCGTGCACGAAATATAGAGAGCTCTTATATCGGGCGCTCTTGTGTTAAATCTAAACATTAAATGGTTGAAAATTAGAGAATAACAATAGTATAGGATCAGTTTAAGAGATAGTCACCGGAGGCTAGCACGACCCCCTGATTCAGCCGCAATGCAATAAAAAGGAAGAACAACAGCGCTACATTATTAGAATAAGGGTAGTAAAAATATTAGTAAGAGGTGGTGCCTTGCTGCATTGCAGGCGTATGGGGCCGGCTCGGCAGGTACCTCTCCCCACCATGGTTCAATCCGTATCGTGGCGGTGGGGCTCAGTAGCCTAGGGCGAAAACAATTGAACCGAGGAGGTGGCGGCTCTTAGTACCCCTCCTATAAGAAGAGGGGACTAAAGAGCAGGAGGAGGTGCCGCTTTTTGTACCCCTCTTATGAGAAAAGGGGACAAAAGAGTAAAAACTGGCGGTGCTCTTGCGCACGGGGCAAGGGGCAAGGATGAAAACCTCACGCCATTGTGGTGCGGGACAACCCCATCTGTTGAAGTGGCGTCGGTCCCTTCCCCAAGGCGGCAATGGTGGCACTCGCGGTGGTTTTCGTAGGTATTCGGCACTATATAATATGCCGCGAGCCCCACTCACTACTGGACCCCATCCAGGGCCAGTGACGGCGCGATGCGTTTCCCCGCGTCAAAAAAAAGAAAGGCAGGTACCTCTCACTCACATAATACTGCTGTAAAGCAGATTCTATGAATCTCTTGACTCCAAAGAGGCTTCAGTGATCTGGTTGTTTGTATCCGATCTGTTTCATAGAGACAGTGAAATTGACGGGAACACCAGACAGCGGTCGCGCCGAATGATGGCGGTATTGTCAATCGGATCAGCGACACGCAGCAGTGGCGCCGGCCCGAAACCCAATCTGCGATTGCCAATCCATCTGCTCAGCTTGGCAATTATTATCACCCGTCACGGACGACGACAGCAGAATTCGGCTCCTGGTTCCTGGTAGTTCCACTAGTCCTGGCCACGGAAATAGCCACGCTATTGGTGGAACAAGGGGTGCGAAAAATCTCCTGGCTACGGATTTTACCTGCCTGCGTATAACGGACTAACTTTGAGACTAGATAACCACTTGGTTGAGATGGAGGTGGAATTGGGAAAAATCCGATGGCACGTTCTAGGGTTAAGTGAAGTCTAAAGACAAGGTCTGACACCATAACTCCGCCATCGGGTTACCTATTCTACTTCCGGGAAGGCGACACTCCATCACAAGGTGACGTGGGATTCCTCGTGGTTAACTCCCTCACAGGCAGCACCGTCGAAATCTCTAGTGTGTCGGGTAGGGTGGCCTACCGCATACTTAAACTCACTAAGAGGTACAGTCTCCGTATTAGTACAGTCAACACTGCGACCTACCTTCTGACGAACCATGGTAGGTATCGAAAAGTTCCAACTGGAATGAGAAAAACCTGTTCGATGCCGGAAACTAAAATGGCAATTGACGAGGCCATATGAGCGGCGTGATTCGAGCGGTTGCATTCGGTTGCCTGGGTGAAGGATATTGTAGTAGTAACCATAAGAGCGAGAAAGCTAAGCTCTCGGATGAGATACTTGGACTTATGAGGGAACGCAGAACACAAAGACGTTACGTTTGCCGATGTCAAGCTTATTTCAGAGTGAATCCGCAAATTAATACACCGAGACCTTCGCAGCTCACATACGCAACGTATTACCGAAGGGATCGAGCAGAATGAGTGTCCACTGTTTTTCTGGAATAGCTTGGAAGAAGCCATCTGGGAAATGCTAGGACTAATTATCTGAGATCGAAGCTTTCTATATAAATTTGTATACGTCGCACGCTCCTCATTCTGATATCCGGAACAATGATCCGAGTGTAAGCCTAGCACGACAATTGACAGGCGATCTGACGGCGAGGACGGAATTATAGTCGAGTTCCTTAGGGCAGGAGGCAAGCCTGTATTACGAGAGCTAAAAAATATTTTAAACCTTCAGCGGGGCGTGGCTTGGAAGTGACATTGTTTTGTTTTTTTTTAAGGGTGAGAATCACTTCTTCAAAATTACAGGCCTTCTTGGCTTGGCTTTCACTTCTTGGCCATATTTACAAGAGTCTTGACGGATACCAAGCACTGGAGCAAGCTGGGTTGATGAACGTGAACAAGACAAAGGCCATGTTCAACGAACACGTCCCCCCTAGGCCGGTCAATGTCGATAGTGTTATTCTTGAAGTCGTAGACGAACAATTCTACGTCGGGTAACTATTGCAATTAAGCAGACATAACTTCGAGAAGGCAGCCAATAGAAGGAAGGCAGTTGGGTTAGACAACATTCCGGAAGCTTCGTCACATTCTTGCAGCCTATACCGTAGAGCTTGAATACAAAAGTCTTCAACCAATGTTCCGCGTGATGACCTACGGTACCGACATATGGCCTCTTAATTTAGTACTGGCCTGCAATTTTGCGGTATCAGCTATCGAACGTGTTACGTTGGGTGTATCTTTGTCCGATAGAATTCGTAACGGACTCATAAGGCAAGGAACTAAAGTATCCGAATAAGCTCGCTGAAGTGGCAAGGGGCTGGTCACACACTCAGAAGTTCAGATGGCATATGGGCCACTAAGGTTCTGGAGTGGTGGCCGCGTTTAGGGAAACGAAGTGTTGGTCGACCGTTCACCAGGTGTGAGGACAATCTCCGCGCAGTAGCCGGTCCGGGATTGGTGCGAGTAGCAGGAGATCGATCGTCTTGGCATTCATTTAAAGAGACCTATGTCCAGCAGTGGACCGATAAGAGCTGATAATGATGATGATGAAATCGGACAGCTATACTGTCGCCTATTGTACAGTTTGTAAGTAGCCATTGGCCCACTGGGGGTGAGGAAGCAAAGAGGACATAACGATTATGCGGATGTCTATGTGCATTGGTAGTCAACAAAAGGCTCTGCTTTCTCGTTTGTCTTCGTTATACGATAAAAAATAGAGAACTAATAATAGTAACTAGGTAACTAATATTAGTACCCAAAAAAAGCACGTTTCGGCTCCTAGTTGGCGCAGTCTTCACGCTCGGTCCCTGAACATTATAAAGATATGTAATCACAAATACTTCAACCAAAATTGCGCTGTAACACAACTAGAACTTTAAACATTTTTTTTTCTAAATTTGCATAGGTATTGAAATTGAAATCACATACATGACTCTGTTCTTTATTAATAAAGATAACCTTGTGTACAATGTGTATAAAATATACTTTTCAGGAAATGTAAATAACAATTTTGACAAAATCTATTTGTTTTATATCTACATAGATATATTAATTTTACTGTAGTCGCTGTGACATATTTAATGATTAAACGATAAAGCCGACGAGCGTGTGTTGTGTGATACCCGTGTTATTGCCAACCATAACATGTGAAGCTCCATAGGAGCAATTACCCAGTTACAACTCTTCAACATTTTTCATGCGGTCATTCGAGCAACCGGAAATAGCCACTTTGCGTTCTGAGAGAGGTTCTCATCCATTCCATTAATGGATTCTATCGCGTTTCACATTATTATTCATGTTATATACCCAGTGGCTAATAAGGTTTAATAGATGGGAGACTGATTTCGACGTGATGCGTTGGAAGACCAATAATTAGATGTAAGGACTAAGCAATCCTTGCGTTAATTGATCTCTAGCAGTCAACGCCAAGGCAGACATCATGTTGCTAGCAATGCTTGTATTAGTTTAATATTGCGTTAAATAGCTAAACAAAACCGTAGATTGAAATTCCTCGCTTAAATACAAAAGAATAACATCTCTAATTGTTTGATAGCCGGGTGATGAGTGCCTCATTCAAGAACAATGCGTCCTTTGTGTCGCGGCTGCCAACAATTCGACGGCACAAAAGTACGTCCCTGCATTCCCCGGCTCCGCACTCCAAGCCGGCTCACCGCTACGACGTCAACGCTAGTGCTGAAAATCTCGGTAAGCCTGCGCTTAATTATGCCTTATGATACTTGACTATGTTCACTGTTTACAATAGCCATGTTTCTAGCTTATACACGATTATTTTGTTATTTGTATTATTATTAACACATAACAAAAGTAAACTTTTCAAAAATCCTAACCAAAGCAAAACTAAATATTAGTAACCGCACATCCTAGATAAACAACAAAAATAAATTATAACAAACTATTTAACGCTAAAATAGTTGCACTACCCTTGTTTCACAAAATAATATTTTCTGATGCTGAACAAACGTTATTTACGTGTAAATTGTTATATTTAAAACGAAACGTTCATAAATGACATTCGAAACGAGATTATTCAAACGAGGAATTAAACATTTTTACAACTCATACACTTAACCAGCCTTTACAGTTATACTGGAACTCATCAGGACCACAACAACGAGTTTTACGACTAAGTACTTGGAGCAAACATGAATGAAAAACACAATTGCTACCACAAATTGAATATTCTGATGTGTGTAAAGCGTGACATATTTATTGCACTGTTTCGTAGATAATCGTACGTCGAGCGGGGACCATGCCTGTTGTCTACTTCATTGTTGGAAAAGCTGCTTTCAAGGTTCTATTCTTCATCTTTTAGAGGGCACTATGGCATGAAAGTTACAGTCGATAAACTTTGCTGCGTTTCTTATTATTCATTCTTATTAGTATGAATTACAAAACAACATGTGAATACACTAAATGCGAAAAGGTAACGACGTAGGACCACCGATACCGGAGGCATTCGATATCCGGCGAGGATGGCTACGTCTTTTAGCTCCAAACACGATTGCTGACGTCCTAACTACCTTCTCTTTCTTTCTATTTTTTCCACTTTTTATAAGAATGCACCCGCGTAGAAATGAAATCGCTTCAAAACGTAAAACTATTGCAACCAGGAGCTTCACATACCAGCATTTGTTTATCAAATGGCTTCTCAAGTTTATGATGGCTTTTGCGTAAGTGCTACGCTAGACATTTCGATAAGGAATTGATTTACAAAGAATGCTATCTTGCGTTCGTTTAGCATCATAAGCGCGCGGATATCACAAAAATCATTGAATATACAAGCCAACTTAGAATTTATCTTACTGGAATGGCTTTGTTCAAAGCTTTATATCTTTTTTGTTTACATAAATTACTATCCGAAAGATTTGTAAGTAATTAAACACTGCTTTGCATTTTTATGCATGTAAATAGAACTAGGTTTATACATTTATGAGTTTTATGAAAGAACAGGTAACTATTCGAGGATTCCAAAATATAGGGTTCTAGTTTTCTAGCCGAACCATTATTTTTAGCCAACAAATAGCACTTAAGATATGCATACGTGGTACACAGCATACTATTTAGAGTATCAGATTAAACGAGTGGGCGTGTTGTGGAACTCATCAGGAGAATACAATTTGGCCAAATGTACTTTTATTAATTTTTTTTGTCGGAATCTCAACGACCTGTATAATATGTATATCATAATGTGCAGGCGTACATTTTTCAAGAAATTTTTTGGTTTTCCGCTTAACGTATGGATCTATAAATGGAGCTAGTAAATAGGTTTCAACTACATAATAATTTGTATTACCTTTCTTGGCTATTTCAAGGATAAGAAAATAAAACAAATTATAACTTGTAAATTTTGTTATAATATTTGCAAACAATTTAGCTTGTCTTGGAAAGTTCGTATAATTTTACAATTAGTTTTACAGACAACGCTCATTTGTTTATTACGTGCGTAGAATTGAGGGCAGTATGTATAGGTAGGTCCGTTCGTTTTGCTTCGGTGTGAATGCTTAAACAAGAAGGCGTTAATTATTCACTACGAGGTTCCTGCAGAAACAATATTCTCAGAGTAACTCCCGAATTAAATGAACCAATGCCGTAAAAATTTTCTTTGTTCTCACTGACAATTTTTAACCTGTTACGAAGCGTCTAATGTATAAAGAAAGTGTAAAGACTTCTCTTTTTAATACCTTTGGGTTATAAAGAAATTGATTTTGTTGAGCCTTATTAATTATTAATAAAAGCCAACTATGGTTGGCTTTTATTATATATATTATTATATAAAAAATGTTAAAATAATAGCTGTACTTTATATTGATCTGTTAGATATATCTAAAACTGAGGATGACTATGATAGTTATACCTCTTCTAAATAAAAGCTTAAAAAGACATTTTAGCTTCATCTAAATTACAAGTTCTACGAAATGTACCTGCAACAATTTTTTTAAATGGCAAAATGTCATAGTTTCCCACTTTCTTTATATTTGATATTGCTGTACAACCCTGGGGGTTCATAAAGCAATGTTGAATGCTTTCTTTTTCCCACTTTCTTTATATTTGATATTGCTGTAAAACCCTGGGGGTTCATAAAGCAAATTTAATATTTTTTTATTTTTTTATGTCCAACCTTTTAGTTTCGTATTTAATATTACAATACATACGTATCTGTTTCAAAAATGATACTTAAATAAGCCTTTAGGGTAAGAAAAAATTTATTCCTTTAACTGGTATTGGCTTCCGAAATATAAGTCTTCTATGAGACAGGGGGCCAACAAAAAATTTGCAACTAATTCACCAGATCTCTGTTACATCCTTGCTCTAAGCTCTCTGCCAATATACAAAGGGTTTTTCACACAGACACACAGAGGGCATTCATTACTCGATTCTGATTGCGAATATGTAAAAAATAGATACTTCAAATTTGAGCTAATTATGTTTAAAATTTTCAATACTGCTGGTATTGCCGCGGCCTATTCATATTATACTGAGATAAATAATTTCAGTGAATATTTCTCAATAAAATAATGTAATCGTATTGTCAAAGTTACATACACGAGGTGAGCATTTAATATCTATTTATTTACATCAAGTTCGCGCGCTGCTATCGTCCTTAAGGTATTAGGTATATATGATTATATTACATTCGGTGATGTTTACAATGTCCACAAGCAATATTTTCGTTTTATTGTATTTCAATGGTTACTTGATTATGGCCATTATCTATCGTGCGCTGCAATGTATACCGTTTTCAACCAAAACACCTGTGTATAAAAAAATATTTATAATTTATCAGTTCCATATCCAACACAAGTTTATTATTCTCGTCAAATGTTACCAAAGTAAGCGAATGCCACAATGTTACCGATGTCCCATCTCACACTTAATGACTTTGATTTTGCTAACGACTTTGCTGACCTAGAAATACGCCCGCCCTTGTTAGGGATATTTCGTTTCCGTTGGCAAGGAACCTCAATTTTTTGAGGTTCTCCACGTTCCTATTATCACTTTCATCAATTTCATAATATTGACTAGACATGAAAAAGTGTAAACAATTACGAAATCTCAGCATGACGGTGCGATGATTTTCGACTACGCGTATATGTTTGAGTCACCCTCGTGCTGACAAAACATTAATATTATGTGACACTACATCGGTGTTCCAAATATTTGCAAATGATATATCGATATCTAATCAAATCAATAAAAAAAAATACTATTTTGAAATATGAAACATAATTAAACTACTAATAAAATATAAAACGTTGTTGTGGAAGCGACATATTTTATCATCTGAACGAAACTGTAAGTATCATTAAAGCATAATTTCTACCTTGACTTTAATAGAATGCTCTTATATTTATGACAGAAAAACAAATGCTTTTCTCCGTCATCAAGCTTGCATAATTAGAATGTTTATGAAAGACATCGGAGGGGCACGTAATTAGAGATAAACACGCACAAAATTGAAATATTTCAATTTTGTTAATGCCTATATTCATATTTCGTTTTTTAATGTACACTTTTATCGATCTATTTTAGTAAAAAATATTTACAGAGTAATAAATATTCTCCTCAATCGTATGTTTTTAAAATTATCAAATATTAAATGATTGAAATATTTTGCACCACTATCTTGTATTTTGTCACATCAAAAAACGATTTAAGATTGCTAGCACTTGCGTAAGAAAGAGATAACAAAACGATCGATAGTTTGCTTAGACGTAAAGTGGCAACCACTGCATTGACCTCATTGTACAGGTATAATGTTCATTGCAGTATTGTATCAAATGGCGGTTTTCTTTACAAATCTATTTTAATTCAAAACTAAATATTAAATCAATAATAGCTAAATATTAAATGTTACGATTTAAATTAATAATGTAAAATATTGACAAATGAATTCATTACACTCGATCAGACTAACTGTAATGTCATAATAATAAACTACCTTATTTATCTTTGAACTTTAAAGTAAGGGCCTATCACTTGTTTACTCGCTAAACATTTGCAATGATGTTTGTAACTCAATCAATAAATAACGCTGTGCACGTATAATATTAGACGAAGTTATTTTTATTTTTGTTTGACATTAACTAGCACTGCGCATTTTTTATGAATTTACCAACGGGATGGAGGGTGACCTTTACACTGCCCACACTTAACAAATAACAATTGTTTGAGCACACGCTTCACTGCGTTAATAAAGTACCAGGAACCTCGGCAAAAATTCACTTGTGGTTAGATACGAAGTAAAAGTCCAGTGTTGAAGTCGGCGTGTGTATGGGTTGGCAGGCGCTACGCTCGGGCCACCCGGGCGCTCCCGACCCGTCAACCCTACGTACAGCGAGGACTCGGTTGCAGAAACAGCGCTCTCCAAGAAAATCTCCGACGGTAAGGGATAAACGAGGCTAAATAGTCTCTCCATAATCAGACTTCTTTGTACGAGTGCGTTCTCACTATCGCTTGGCAATCCATTCTTTAACCGTTCACCCAAGGTTTTATCATTGAATTGGACCATGTTTCTTCATGTTGTTGAGTGTTATATCTTCGTAATATTGGTTCAATTCTATATTTAGCTTCTGAGTTGATCTTTTCAATCTTTAAGGCAGCTTTTCAGAATCAAAGTCATTTGATACAAATAGATCAATGTTTATTTTACTTCTAAAAATAAAATATAAAATTTTTAATATTTGGTACAGTATTAAAGCCTTACTATGACTAAATTATTGATTTGATTTAGACGGATACTGTAAATCTCTGCTGACTTTACTGTGAACCATTTATTTATTATCAAATCTAAAGGATCAAGAATAAAATTTATAGGGCTACTGAAGGTTTCAGGAATCTTTTGTTTATTCTTGTAAAATACACCTTTTGCTCCTCTGGGAGGGAGCAAAAGGTGTATTTTACTGTCCTAACACGTGTATTGTCTTAGGAACCATTATCGTATTTTTCTTTAACACTTCTAGTTAAAAATAGCTTCTTACTTGGCTTCTTGTTTTCTGTTTGTTTTGTGTTTAACATATAATATTTAAAACTTAATTTATCTTTATTTACATGTCACTTCAATAATCAGAGTTGAGCATTCCACCGATTTTATTTAACATTGAGAATTTATAATCATCACATATTTAATCCATATCAATTTGCTTTACGTGCAATTTTACTAAACTACTAGCTTATTACTTACCACTAAGTATGTTAGCAAAATTTCATATGTGACGGTTTTCTAAAATAACACTAATTTCATTTCGCCATCCCTGTATAGAATAATCATATAGACGAAAACTGTGTTTTTACGTAAGGCAAACTGGTTGGGAGAATATTCTCCATGTAGGCGTCAACCTAGTGATTAAGCTTATTAACCTTTTTTGTCTTTTTATTGACCCGAGGAAACACATTTACGCGCTTTCGCCGGCCCTGGGTGGGTTCGAGCGTATGTGAGGCTCGCATCACATTATAGTACCGAATACCCACAAAAACCACTGCGAGTGCCATCTGTGCCGCCTTTGGTAAGGTGCCCCGGAACATCAAATCATCAGGCAAGCTCTACGGCTAGTCAGTCATCTAAAGTGACCGACGCCTTCTCCGCCTCACATCACAGGACAATCTCACCAGCTTTAGGACAGTGCAATGGGGTCATGTTCCCATCCTCGCCGCCTCCTACTGATGCTCTTTCGTCCCCTCTTATAAGAGGGTTACAAAGAACGCTTCCTCCTCCTGCTCAGTAGCTCCAGTCTACTGAGCCCCACCACCATGACAAGACCTGAACCATGGTTTTTTATAGAATAGAGGTGCAAACGAGCAATAGGAGCCTTTTTACGACTACCGACGACCAGGAACATCCACATAATTACTATTCCTATGCGTTGCCCTCCGGTTTGCCCTCTTATTCAACGGGATTGGGCCGACATGATCGGGAAGGCACCTCTCGGTGACCCATTGCGGGCCGGGGGGTGGGGGCAATGGGCCACCGGTTACTCGCAAACCGTACGCGACATTGAAGATTTCACTTTACGATGGTATTATGGGAGCGAGACGTACCCCCCGGTCGTGCCGGCCCAACTCCGTTGCATATTGCATAGAACCTCTTCCCATGTGGTGTTGTATAGTAAAGTTGTAAACAAATGTTGCATCACTTATCTGATCGATTACGACTTGGCAAGTTGTCCTATAGACATTTGTGGGTAGTCCTTAATCAATCAAAGAATAACTACATCCACGTCGCGAGCCTCTCGTACTGCGCACTCCTGTACAATAGCCCATGCTAATTTGTTTCCTTTTACAACAAAGATACTGATATGATTTTACAATGAGTTCTTACCAAAGACTGAGCTGTAGGTTTCAAGGCAGACATTACTGTTTAGAACACGCTCAATGTAGATAAAAGGTCTTGTTAACGTAACGTTTAAATTAGCGTTTATTAAAGAATTTGTCACAATCTAGTCATAAAAATACAAGGCCTTTTTTTACAAAAGATGTTATCACGTGTTTTCTTGCCACATACATTATTCAGAAGCTTGTTACACCCTTGGGCGTTAGGGCAAACTGTTTCCCATATGTTAGAATTTGTCATGCAATAAAATATACCGCCTATTACAAAAGTAAGAAAAACAATTGTGTGATATCTACACGTGACTGGATCCCTACGAGCATAATTCAAAAATGATGGTACGCACGACATGTAAGCGCGGCAAAGCTTTGAGCTGATGTTACGCTCGGTCGGTTACTGTTTCACATCCTCTTACTCCTCAAATTATTTTATCACGGAAAGAACCATAAATAATTTTAATGAGTAAACTCCAAAAATATCTAAATTTAATTTGAAAGCGTAAACTTTAATGTCCGGGACTTTTTGGGATTACGCAGAAGCAAATGAATACGCTTTATCTGCACTGGGTGGGACTCTTTATCTGAAATTCGGCGAAAAACATACGGCGTGTCTTCGACCGCCTTAAGAGTTACGTGAAGTGCCTCAGGTTCTGTCAGGAATTTTGATAGAGTTACCATTGTTAGAGTACACCAACTAATGGTTGGTGACCCTATGTTGACTTGTTTACTGTCTTTCAAGAAAATAGGGCTTGTTCAACACCACAGAATTGCCCTACAGATTCAAAACATGCTCGCAACTCAGTTTGACATACGACGAGTTCGTCTATTATGATAAGATTGGTAGAACAAGCTGAGCAGTTCTTTTCTCTGTATCAATTGTCCTGATCCCACGCCAAGTACAGAGCCCAGCCTCCACGGTAATGGTGAAGTGGTCAATGGTGAAATGAAGCAGACATAAATACGGAAATATGTTTATTACAATGTAGTATAGCTATAAATTCTATATATTATTGTCTATGACAAGTGAAACTGATCAGGATTCAGGTCTGTGGACAACATATTAACATACATTAAAATGTACGAATCGATGGCGAAAAAAAATCAATATTTTATGTTTAATGTCCTGCTATTTAATGACATAGAAAAATTTTTATATAAAGTCAGTTATATGAGGAATCATCTTTACTATAATAATATAAAGATAAATAGTTTATTTGTTTGTTTGAACGCACTAACCTCAGGAACCCGAGATGGTCCGAATTGAAAACTTCTTCTGTTGAACATTTCATCTGACTACCATGACGCAACCGCTAATGGAAGCGGAGGCGCGGCTGAAAGCGCGGGACTAGTAAATAATTATACAAGAATATAATATATTTGATGATAAGGAGAGAAACTGTGGAGTCGATATTCATCCACACATAGAGAGTAACCAAACGCGAATTTGATTTTAATCACTTTATCAAAAGGGAATAAATTATTATATGATTAACTTGTATTCCAATTGAACAGTAGATAATGTTTACAATAGTAAATAATAAATACCGTAGGAACGGACAGGTGATATCATAGGTATACAATATACTCAATACTTCAGAGTATTTAACAATTTTAATACTAAATAGTTAATACTCATAAACATACATACTGAAATTGTATCTTATTTAAATAAATATTCGGTTTAGCCACAGTAAAGGTTCAAAATAAAATGGTAAATAAATATTACTAAATGTCTGCCACGGCTTCGCGCGGATATTTCACGAAATGTGGCAAAAAATCATAGATTTACTACAATATAATTGTGAATTTTAATGTCGGCCTGTTAAACATTACATGTAACAACGACAATAAATTTAACTTAGAACAACGTCTGTTGTCACTAGTTTCTGCAGCTATATAAGGATTTACTTTGAAATTTTTTTCAAATTTTGGTCACGTTATCGCATGACCTTTACAACATTTTTGAAAATGTTATATAGCCATGTTCATATATCACTGATAATGTAGGATTCTAATGGTTAAAAAAATATTAAAATCGATTCATTTGTTTCGGAGCCTATGCAATGCAAATGAACAATCGAAAGCTTCCTATTATTATAATATTATGTACAATGGCAGAACTATATTAAAAATCAAATGTCAAATTAGTAAATTAACTTGTTGGTAACGTTAAGATTATGTTGGCATAGTTTCACAAATATTTTGATGAATATATGTTACTTCAACACCCTTCCCCCGCCGTAACTCTAGACGAATTCCCAAGGGAATGTTAATTTATAAATACGTTATATTAATAATGACATCAAAAGAATTACATTTTATCATTTTACACATTACATTTTATCATTGGACGATATATTTATTTTATAACGTTATCCGATATGTTTGATAAACAAATCGAAAAAGTGAACAGCGAAATGCTTATCGCCCGACAATAGCAATACTAATTGAAATTTTGCCTCCCCTCTATTGATTTTACACTCGTATGCCTTGGATACAGATTCAGTACATTTTGAATACAAAAACAGCCTTTTTGTGTAACGCGTCGCAGCTGGTACTGGAAGACTTAACTTGTTAGTAGTCTTCGTTAAATTCATTTGTATTAAGAGACGTACGGGTACACAATGACTCGAGTTGTCGATGTGCTGCTTGTTCCAGCACGCCTCAACGTAGTTTGGGAGTAACCCTCCCGAGCAGAGGGCAAGGGCCTCCGTTGGTTGAGTCGCGGTTGTTTGCCACCGTGTTCCCGTGGCACCTCCACAGGTGGACGAGCACGACAGAGTATTCGGAGCTGCTTCCTCACATCTCCAGAGTCCCACATATCCTTCAGGATTTCCCCGTCCTGAGGGCATTCCCCAGTTATATATCGGTCATCTGTGCAAATAAAGATGTATACATAATGTAAGTGCACAATAGCATGTGGTTTTTCTGACTGTTTATTTTCATTTCCGTCTCCTTCGCACTCGGCAGTATAAGTGTAGTTTTGGAGCTTAGACGATATTCTAAACTCGGTTATTTATGTGAAGCGAGACATAGGATTGCAAAATTTATAAAAATATACGACACTTGTGTACGACTTTTGTTCCACACTCACATTAATCTAATTAGACAAATGTTATTTATTCATTCTAGATGTATATTACAATTTATTTTACTTCCTTTAATCATTTTAAGAATATTTATCGTGGCAGCATCGCAACCGAACCCGACTGACACGACACGAGGTATCCCTTGCTCACTTAACACCTACCAAACGCATTAAAAATTGACATTTGAGCATTGTGATGAAAGATGTCTATATAAGCTCTGATGATCTGATAATGATCTGATGATGATTTTTTAAATAAGAACGAGAGCTGTAATGTCAAAGGTTTCGCAGTTTCGTTGTGATAAGGATGCTCTTTTCTTGAAGAACCCTAAGTCGTATCGGTCCGGAAATACCGTAGGCAACAGTTGATTTCAAAGAGAAGTCGTTCGCGGGAGGAAAGTGTACATGAAGATAATATCTGAAGATCAAGAAATAGATATCTAAAGATTTTGTTTTAGACTATATATGCATGTGGAAGCACTAGATTTGTGTATATCATGTTGGGAAACAGGCTGTAAACTACATGGGATTTAAGCGACTTAATATGTAATTGTATGTTTCGTATTATGTAGACAATTAATGTATCATATAATGTTCTTAATGTTACAAAGGTACATATATTTACTTTAACCACATACCATGGCAAATCTACTGTCAGGTTTGAACAATACTGAGAATAATAAGCTTATTTACTTTAAGTGTTAAAAAGCCAAATTATACCGTAAATCTTGTTGTTAAAGCGAAAAATAATAAAGTCTTTAAGGGGAAGTTCTGAGTTTCGACACACATTGTGTCCGTTTCGGCTTGCCACTACTTTAATGTAGATATCTTTAAGTGTTTCATGGTTTTTTTTTCTTAGCTTACATAAAACATAGTAGTAATGTGATATGTAATTAAGTTATCACAGAAGCAATGAGTTTATTATTTATATATATTTGTGTGTCATAGAAGGACAAACGAGCGATCGGAGCCATTTGATGACTATCGACACCAATTAACATACATATATCCAGTTGCGTTGTTCTCCTTCAGACTATCTCGCATTGAGCTACCGTCTACCGGCAAAACTCGTGAAGCGAGACAGCTTAGTCATCACTTTTAACGCGCTATCACTTTCTTGCTAAATATTTAAAAAGCTATAAGCTATTGTATTATTAAATATGATTTCAGTAGACTGGTGTTCCTTGAGACAAGAAAAAAGATTGTCATTATATCTGTTATATTTTACGAAACGTTTTATACGTGTAAGTTACCACTACATTTATAGTAATTTATTTAATACAGCACGGTCCTTATACTGCTGGGAAGAGAAGACGTGTGTAAATGGAGGCTTCCAAATAGTTACGCAGAAAAATTAATAATATATTTCCTGATTGCAGATGCTTAAGTATTTGTACGGCAAAATTATATGTTTCAAAGTAAAACATATAATTCGTAAAGAGTTACGTCGCGCATCGTATTATATATTATGAGTATACTCAAAACGTTACAAACTTGTGTTAGCAAGTGAAAAAATAAACAAGTCCAATAATTCTTCATGACCACGACGGACGTGGTCGTGGTAATTTTAATAAGATCTGTCAATCTTGTGGTCGCGAGGTCGTTGGCCCTCCTCCTTCCACTATGTGGCGTTCCAAGGAGGCTGCGTTTCTGAGAATGAAGGCAAATATTGTAGATATCCAAACTTGCGCAATTGACGAAAGTCTTTGTGTAACCCTCTTAGAATGGACACGTCATAGCGGTGGTCAGGCCGCTTCACTCTCAACAAACGTCTCCAGCCCCACATCTCAAGGGCGTCTATCTCTTTGCGCAGTTGTTGATTATTGTCCGTGTTTCCGCTCTATATTATCTTCTTCTATAAGCCCTAGGTTGAGACTCTGTTCTCGTGTTCGCTTATCTTTGAGGAAAGCGGTTGTTCTCGAACAATTGCCAGTCCCAGGTATATCTGTAGTGTCGCATTTGGTACGCGAAGGAGTACTTTACTGGCGTGCGATATGAGAGAAATTAGGCTGAAATTATTACACTTCTTTTGTAGAGTGGATGAACAAGGAAACTAATCCTTAGGCTACACCCCAGTACTCCATATTCGTTGACAGATGGAGTGTAAAATATCCACACCGACATCCCCCGCTATGTTAAATATTTTATGGGAATTTGGTTGGCACCTGTCGCACCACACTTTAAGCCCAAAAATATAACAATACTACTCTCGATGGTGTTGGATATTTTGTTATATACAAAATATAATAAGAAATGTAAATAGTGTATTTTTGCCTAGTCCAAATCTTGTAATATCTTTGAAAATAAATAGTAGATGATATTCATAGTTTTAATAGTCACTATTTCATAATACATACATCATATTATACGAATCTTTAATACAAATTTAATTGGACTTAACCTCCGGTCATCTTTAAGTATATGTACAGCTGAAGCTAAACGTCACATAAATATACAAATTTTCGTATTTATACACGTTTCGTGCTATATAACTGTCTCTGGTCTGGTCTGTTCTGATCGAATTCAATCTTAATTTCATTACATTAATTACACGCCGAAAACAGCATGACTGTAAAACCTATTTATAGATATATATATAAGGCTAAGTGCTGTACGTTATAACATGTTCGACAGCGTCACAAATTATGTATGACAAAAGTAGTGTAGATATCGTTTTATTTAATTAATATACAAAAAGAATATTATAAAAATATTAGCGTTCCGCACTTCACTTATACGTAAAATGCGTGAGTACTAAATTTCATACTCCACCGTCATCGCAATTTTCGTAAAAGGAGTCCAAAGTTTTTGCTTTTATTACAAATGGAAATACTAATATAATAATTAAAGGAGAACATGTCCTTTCTCATAGAGGCTCTTTATAACAAAGCTTTATTGTAAGCTTTAGTCCTGTACTAAATTATATAGATATATGTCACTCTATCCATATCTAGGCTAAAATAGTGCGACCGAGAAATCTACAGATAGTATGATTGAATATTATTCAAATAATTATTTAAATCCATACCTTCGCGTACACTGACTCAGGCAAAGTTCCCGCTGAGCAGAAATAATTCTACCGAATATCCAATATGTATATCTTATTTACCGTATTGATATTCCGTATACCATTCATTGATATCTTTTCGCTCTTTCGCTGTAATCCGGAAACATAACTTCCAAGATACTTCCATATGTACTTCATACTAATGTGCACTTGCCAAGTCATTTGACGGCACCAGCACACGAGTGTAAAGGCAGGTCACTATGCACTTTATTAGTCTAACGTTAAGTGTATAATAAAATCATTCGTATCACTATATCACGGAAAGGCATATACTTCAGATCGTGTCAAACACATGACTAAATTTGGTTCGCAAATTGATTAAACATTCATTTGCGAGTATTTTTGTTATTTTATATCCTATACTAGCAATATTATAGACACGAAAATTTGTTAGTATGGACAGATGTTTATTGCTCTTTCATGGAAAGCACTTAATGAATTTTTAATATGTAATAATATAGCTTATATATTGGAATAATACATGGGCTATAGAAAAAATAAGTTTTGCACTTGATTTTGTCCGTAGTCTACGGACGGGCGGAATCGCGGTTACTACACTAGCTATAGCTAGCTAGTTTAAAATATAGAATAAATTTTGATAAATGTGCATAAATAATCTAATTACGTTTTAATTCGATCAATCGTTTAGTTTTTAGCAGGGACTCTGGTCATAATTATTCTCTTTAGATTTGTAGCTAATTCTATTGCAGTAACTACAGAACTAGCTGTAGATCAAATTATTTAAATTGACCTGAATGGTGGCTAGTCATAAAATTGTATGTCTGAGAATTAAATATATTTTAGTCAGGAGATATACTGACTAAAAATCATATTTAAGATTAGACGTGCAGAAATCAATCCAAATTATAACTCGCAGTACTCTGTTTTGTGTACCGGAAAAGTCCATTTAACATTAATCGGTCGCACGAAATCGTAAAAGGTTTTACAGCGCACATTTAAAAAAGTCAGCATCAGATTTATCCTTTCGGATTTTAGTAAAAATAGTGTTCCACAATTTCCCCCCTAATATAATAAGATATTACCTATATATGGTATTAAGCAAGGTGAGTTTATTTTTCTCTTATATATTGTTATTAATTAAGGTATACCTTATCATTTCTATATATTTGTACTACACAAATTCAGACAGATAAAATGGGAAATCAAAATGAAATTTTATTAAATAATGTTGTTTTTATTAATTTTCTAAATCTTTTGTAAGCCCCTTTAAAACATCAGCATCATCAGCCTATCTGTTATCTTTTAACGAAAATAAATTCAAAAAAGCCTGCCGTATATTTTAAAGTGAATTCAATGAAGACCCCGATTATACCTAAGTTTTAACTTTCTTTGGAGTATTGTAGAAGTTCAAGAAAGCTAAAGTAAAATAAAAGTACCTTCACGCCTGTTATCTCCGAAGGGTAGGCAGAAGTGTGCTAGCACATCCACAACTCGTAAGTAGATATACTAGCACACCCACGATTAGCCAAGTTACTGAAGCCATTATGTCATAGGTGGCAAGCCTATAGCCACTTCGGGCACATTCCAATCCCGGACAATGTAATGCGTGCTCAGAATAATCTGAGAAACATTTAGTAACAGTTGCCCGACCTGGGGATCGAACCCCACGCTTCTAACGGCCTTAACAGGTGACACCCGCACCGTTACACCACAGAGGCGATCAAGAAACCTGTTATACACATTCTTAATATATTTATTGTAACTAATTTATTAATTATCATCTACGTCATTTTCAGCCTGTAATATTCTGCCGTGTTAAATCTTCGAATAAGTACAAAATATAACAAGTCACTAATCATACTGCGTACCTGTTTGTTATTTTTAGACAAGTCAATATCATTTAAAAATAAACTCTTTTGCTTTTGAACCCTCTTAAGCATTATACCGATTCGCTTGTAAAACGAAATACAAAGGAATCTAGACATTCCCTCTGAACATTCTCTACGCATCCTACTCCTGCCACTTCAAATCCGTTATGTTGTTTCGAAAGTTTAATTGAGTATTACATTTTGGTGCAGACGAGGACGATGAGCCGCGCTGCGTGACGCTTACGCCGAGACACAAAGCCGCCATTCGATTTATAAGAAAGGTACGTATTTATATAATATGAGATGTGTGATGATGTGTGTTACATATCTTGTTTAAAACAAGACATGTAACACACAAGCATCGATACATCTTCTCTTATTGGAAATTTGAAGTAAATATCGCGGTCGTAAATTTTCAATAAATGACATGGTGTTGTTCAGAGCTTGGAATTTTAAAAATATTCAGAAAACTTCCTGCAGAAGGTGTTTCAGTTATCACTACACTAAGACACAGACGGAGTCCACTAAGCTTTTGGAAGACCAAGTGTACCTTATCTATATAGACTGTAAAACGATAAGGAAATTGAAAAATATTGTTTTTAATATATTTCAGAGAGATTATTTGTTATTATAGACAATAGCATTATTGTCTATTAATACACGCACTGCCGTGTGTAAACCAATAATTTCCTAATACAGTCGCAGAAAGGTACTTTTTCATATATTATTTAAATCTTCATTAAATATAATAAACACCTTATATTGTTTTGGCTCGGTACAAGTTGCAATAAATTTTTAAATTATTTAATGAAAACAAAAACCTCTTCTCCTTGCTAATACATAACGAAGAGTTGGCCTGCGGAGCAAAGTGGGGCAGTATTTGGAGCGCCTGAATCATTTATTAACTGTTTTTACAATATTGAAACTTTACCACTCACTCCGAGTTTACTTATAAATTTTTACGTCAGGCTTCTCGTTCTTGGCTCGATACGTGATACTTTTCGTATTCACTACTCTGTGAATAACCTCGGAAGTGTTTGTATAACGTATTCCCTCATGTTGTGTAATTAGCTCGGGACTACGAAAGATATTAAAGAAGATTGATATACTTGGTTATAACCAGAGTCCACTCACGTGTTCACATTTTGATTTGTTGAATATTCTTAATAATATTTGCTTGAGTACTATTTCCACATTGTAATATTATGTTTTCAAGACAGCGAAACAACTAAGATTTTCTTTTACATATTTATGTTGTAAACTTGTAACAGATGAAGTATTTTGTGGCCCGACGTAAATTTAAAGAAGCGCTTAAACCGTACGACGTTAAGGACGTAATAGAACAGTATTCAGCGGGGCACGTGGATCTGCTAGCGAGAGTGAAAAACGTCCAGACTAGGTACTACTACGAACCTACTACGAAGTACACAGCAGGACTCCATGCATACTTAACATACGAATAATCTTACTTATTTGTGTATCCTATTAAATCTCCCTGACTGTTTTAATAGGACATACAAAAAATTTGAATTGAGAATTGTGTGTAGTAATTGCCTAAGTAAAGGTTACGAAAAAATAAAAGTGAGTTGGATTAAGAACTTGCTAAGATTATTTGTCGTAGCATGTTCCTGAATATCTGTCGGCTACCCCTGTAAGCTCCGATATGTCAGCTATATGTTAGTCTGTACAATATACTTAACTGCCTACCTTACTCGTTTAGACACACTTACTCTCATTATCCAGTAGCGCAGTTTTGCTTATTACATCACACATACATTTTATCTGGCTAGCTGTATCTGCATAGCGTGTGTGGCTATACAAATATAATATTTGTGTAAGTTGTGTGTTTTAGTACATACCAGAAAAATGTACTAAATGATAATTTGGATAACGTTCTAAACGTTTTAATTAAAAAAATTGATTGCAAATTATCATTTATATTTTTAGATTTAAATAATATACTTTATATACAATTCTATATAGATAGAGCATCGTGTTTGGCGTTCAATGATTTATCGCAACACTGATCAAACCTTTTTTCGTTACGCATGACTAATCTGTTTTACTAAAACCTGACACGCGCCACTCGAATTAGACTTCCTAGTACAACCTATACCTATTCTTTAGTACAATGCATTTTCATATACATTCTAAGTCGGACTATAAGTAGGCACAAACGATTGATATGAAATTACTAAACTTGCCAAATATCAGTGACATTACATAAAGCTAGGTATTTTTGAATACAGAAAAAAACCATTTTTCTAGTATAAATAATAGCAAGTGTTTCAGTTTTATTTACAAAAAATACTCAAAGTTCACACTGGTACCTATATATATATATTAGAATTAGACGGGTTCTTTTATTTTTATTTAGCTCAAGTATTTTGTCGCTCGCAAGAGATTTAGAGAAGCATTGAAACCTTACGACGTGAAAGATGTGATAGAGCAGTACTCTTCTGGCCATGCTGATCTCCTAAACAGAACCAAGAGCTTGCAGTACAGGTGAGATAAAATACGAGGTCGACCTCTAGCATGGCGTGTTCAATGCGACACAACGCGTGGCACACACCAACGCAATCCGAGAGCTCATAATTCTGCTAGTTGTGTTTAAAAGTTGTTCGTGATTTTAAATCTAATAAGTTAATTTAGCATCTTTTATGGTTCTTGTATTAAATTAAAAGGTATATGTGCTAAAAATCGATTCCTGTTTGAAACAGTTTGTTCCTACTTATTGAAAAAAATTGTATTGTGTAGTTGGCATTACGTTATATGGTTGTTATTTAGTAACTCTTTATAGGACTTTGTTAATTTATTGAATGTAACATTTTCTTCAGATAGTAATAATTGTATTTTCTTTTACTTGACGTTACCACCCCTTCTGTAGTTACACATTTGCATGCTTGGAATATCCTAAAATTTGAGATACAATATTATAAGCATATATGAAAACATACGTTTAAATACAAATAATTTGTATCAGTATAATAGTATTTTTATATCAGTACTTTAAGAAAATTGTTAAATTTACTAAAATGGTGATGATACGTACCAAAATACACAATAGGCAAAAATTGCCTATTACCTGCTGTGTATTTTTTTACATTAATATAAATAATTTGCATGTGCGGGTAGTCCATTTCATTACAAGGTCGATTATAACGAACTAGGTCCTTGTTGTCGGACGAATGTACCCTACATTCGTCCGATGAGAATTACCCTCATCGGAAATTAAGATATTTTCATACTCTCGTCATAACTAATGTACTACACACACATTATTTCATACTCTCGTCATAACTAAAGTACTACACACACATTATTTCATACTCTCGTCATAACTAAAGTACTACACACACATTGTTTCATACTCTCGTCATAACTAAAGTATTACACACACATTATTTCATACTCTCGTCATAACTAAAGTACTACACACACATTATTTCATACTCACGTCATAACTAAAGTACTACACACACATTATTTCATACTCTCGTCATAACTAAAGTACTACACACACATTATTTCATACTCTCGTCATAACTAAAGTACTACACACACATTATTTCATACTTTCGTCATAACTAAAGTACTACACACACATTATTTCATACTCTCGTCATAACTAAAGTATTACACACACATTATTTCATACTCTCGTCATAACTAAAGTATTACACACACATTATTTCATACTCTCGTCATAACTAAAGTATTACACACACATTATTTCATGCTCTCGTCATAACTAAAGTATTACACACACATTATTTCATACTCTCGTCATAACTAAAGTACTACACACACATTATTTCGAATGGATGTCAATTACTAATGATCCTCTATTTACAGGAGCACTTGTCAGTTCGTCTAAACTTACATGTTTTAAAATACTAATACGAGTACAAACGCTGCAGTTTCATGCTTTCTTTTACTTACACTGCAAAATTTAATTTTCCTTTGCATCGTACACCTTTTAATACGATAAACAAACTTAGCTCCCTCTTTTATATTCCGGTTGGCTCAGTTGGTAAGCGGTTAGGCCGCGTGTTACGCGAGAGGTCGCGGGTTCGAAATCCGCCTAGGTCATCCTTGATACATAATTTCCATAATAAAAATATTAAATATATTTCCGTTGTCTAGTACCTGTAACACAAGTCCTAACGGTACTTACCACAGGACTAGGCCAATGTAGTGTGATAAGTCCACAGATATTATTATTAAATTATTATCATTATCCTGATATTCAAAGGAATATCCTCTAAAATGTAATGATGTTATAAATCACCACACAGAAATGACACTTAATTTGGATGTATTCTTGCCCATGGATTGTAATGCCTAATTTGTTTTCACCATTTCCATATAAATGTGAAGCAATCTACGTGTGTAGTGTGAGATGGAACTTGATATTGCCTTAATTCTCTACGCGCTGGCCGCGGCGAGCTGTTATTATTTTCGTAGTCAGAACATGATTTCAGGGTTAACGGAAAGCAATAATAAGTTATTACAATCGATGTTTTCATGTTTGCTGCCTAGGTATATATAACACGTGTATACTAGATGGTTAAAACGTAACATTTATACGCGTGTTTATATATTATGTTTTATTTTCTCTTGTATTCGATCAACATGGTATGCTGTTTCTTGTAAAATAATTCCTTTTAACATATTTCCAGGTTAGATCAAATACTTGGCAAGCAAGGCTCAAAGGCCAAAGACGTGTATGCATCAAAAATAAGCTTAGCTTCAAGAGTCGTTAAAATTGAAAGACAAGTAAGTAAAAAACGGAAACAGAAAATATATTTTAATGTATGTGTTACACTTCAGGTATAAATAGATTAGCAAAATAAATGGACTGAAAAGAGTATGCCTGGGTTTATTTGATATTGAGGACAGACCTCACAGATAAATAAACTTCGTAATAAAATATATTTTCAGGTAGACGATATAGAAAATAAGTTGGATCATTTGTTAGAGATGTATGAAGAGGATCGACGACCTGTGAGAAGGGTCGGCAGTGGAGCTAACGGAGGCGCTGACAGTGGCGCATCTGGTGATATGCAACACAGAATACGGCCAGCAATTACTGAGAAGCAGTGCTCAGAGCCAAACTCGCCTGTGTCGCGCTCCTTTGAACCAGTCCCTACGTCCGCGCCACCCATGCCGCACAAAAGGCCTATGAACAGGGGCTATTCTGATTTAGGAACTAGATTTATGAGAAAAAAAGTTATTGTAAAGTAAGTTATTGGTCATGTAAAAATAGTAAAATGGACAATTAACCACTGGTATCGAAATAATTGTCGATACTAATGGGAATTTTACTGATGCGAAAATGTTCTAGGACATCATCCAGCAGAAATGGTGAATCACCCAGAGACGATGAAGTTGTAATAGTAGTTCCAACAGATAGAGAGGACACGCCGCCACGGCTTGTTACGGATAGTTCAGGTATTCCGAGCTATGTTCCAAACTTAATTCACTGACCTATTTTAAAATAATGTAGGTATTACTTTAAAGAATATAAGAACTTCACATCAGTACACCATTTGTTCATTGTTGAGATTGTGGACAGTGTCATAAATAGTCGTCAGAATTGCTCAATGTATGCTCCAATTTAACCAATTAAAAATCGTTGCCATAGGTATAAATGTGCGAATATTACAAAATTGCAGCATCTTATGAAGATTATTCATCATCGACTTCTCTCTGACCGACGTCTTCGGACAGCCCAATTCTTAACGGCCACCATCGGCTTCGTGAGTCCTTAAGTTTCACCTTTCGATGTGTGGAATGTGTATTCGTATTACGTATTAGTTTCCCTTTGTACCATTCGCTAAATCCTATCTCATGAATGTTTTAAACGAAGGTGTTGTATCTAGAATTAATGCATTTATTATAATGATTACGTGTTTGTTCAAGTGTTATAATTTTCTTAAATAATTTAAGTTCTGATTACTTATGACATATAATTTATTATAAATATAGACTTCTAATAACGAACTAATGATTTCTTTCATTTTTATCAAATGTTCACTTCTCAGAATATAAATCATAAATTTTTTTTTCAAGCATGTTTGTGAATCTTTGCTTAGTGAAACCTGTTTTTTATATTTCTTTTATGGAAGAAATTAAATATCAAATAATTTATTACCTATGTTGTATTTAACTAGGCATTTTAGAATTTGATTTAATATTTACCTGCGTAATAAACTATGACAATATATCGGAAATACTTCTAGGTTTACTTTATCTATATAATAATACATAATTTTACATTTTGACTACTATAAATATCTATTACTACCCAAGTACGGACCAACTAACACCTTCGTATTATTTCTTCAGGAAAACGACGTGTTTATAGACGAACTCACACATTTTCGATATTTAAAAGATTTTTATTCATAGTTTTATTCTAGGAAAACATTAAACAAAACTTAGCAGCCTGTCTTTATTGCATTTGTGTTAGTTGTTGTAGTTAGGTTTACCGTGTTGTAAAGAACAAGTTATAATTACATAAATAAAATAATTTTTTTTCTACATCATGTCTATAAATAATATATTAGTTATTTATCTGTGCCTAATGAAAAGTGCGTAATTTTAAGGCACGTGTATTTTTGATGTAAAATAGTAAATATATTTTTAATAGCGAAATTTATTTTCTGTTATTTGTATATATTTTTTCCAGTTTTAATAACTGAAATATTTTTTAATATTTGCAGAAGTATGCGCCAGCTGTTCGGTAGAAGTTGAAACTGAGGCTGAGGCAGGCGGCACCCGGTCGGGTAGTTCTGGCTCACCCTCCTGGTGCGAAGGAGATGCAGGCGACGAGCGAGGATACGGCTCTGCCGACTCCCTCGCCGAGGATACTGCGCTACTAGGCGACGTCCTGCAGCCCGGCCAACAGCCGCGCCTCCTGCGACCACAGAGGCGAGACGTGTCTGTAGATCTACATCTCCTTAGGCCGGATGTATAAATAATGACTGCTCTCTTTTTCACCGCTGTCCGTCTATCGTCCTTTTGCACGTTGTTCAATGCGGATTTAAGGCCAATTAGTTAGCTTTTGAAATTTTATTAAAATAATATCTTTTAGCAATTAATTATATTCTTTTAGTTTAGAGTGCGATTGATTGAGTGGGTATAAAATTGTTCAGGAATTAAGCACAAGTATATATTCCAAAAATAATTGAATCCTACTAATTTTATAAATGGGAGAGTTTTTATACACTATAAGGGGGCTTTCGGATAGAGCTTTGTGCAGTCTGAATAACTACCAACACACACCTACAGACACAACTTGTACTGCAGTTACGTTAGCCTCCTTCCCCCTTCCCCTCCGTTTGCGATTGCCTATTGCCTCATAAACTGCACAAAACGTGACGTTTTGAACTGAAAATAACTAAATTAATGTAGGCAATTTTATTTTTGATCAATATTCAATTATTCTTATTTCAAACAACATCTACATTACATAACTGTTTGCACTGTAATTACTTTACAGAAAAGGGGTGTGATATGAAGAGTATTATTAAATATTCATTTTCTAAACATATTTATATTTTTATTTTTACTTTTTTATATTGATTGAGTTCTCTACATAAATATTTATGAAAAATTTTAAGTTTTTAGATTGTTATTTGATTAGTTGTTTTTTACCAGAGAGATAAAATATTGCGCTTCGAACCCTCATCCTGCAGAGGATCACTGATTATATTATCGGCCGCTCAGAGGTGAAACGTTCTTCTCTTATTTAATCTCTTCTTAATCTGTCTTTAATCGCCGAATCTTCTCATTCGTCACAAATTTTCGCCCGTAACAAATCTACAAGTAGTAACGTAGCTTTAATTAACCAAAATGCAACAAAATGTAAATTGATAAGACAGGTAAATGTAACACATTTAACTGGTATAGTTTTTTATTTATTATTCATGTAATTAGGTATATAATACCTATGCAGGATTAACGTTTTCTTGGAGCGATACTTAAAAACTAATTGGTAAACTATTGTACTATTATGGTTTTATCACGAATCTAATACCTTTTTTGTCTCATTATACATATTTTTGTTTGTACAACGTAGAATTGCTACGCTGGTGAAGCAGATGATATACGTAGCACGTAACACAAACGTATTTAAATGCATTCTTCGATCTTATTTGATATTGGCATCCTTTATATATAAGAGTTTCACTTGCCTCATACAAGCACACCCATAACTTTTTATTTCAATTAACTTACATTCTACACTGGGTTTGTGTGGTTCTACTTGAGCATTATTTCATAGGTGAAATATATACTTGTGTTCTATTGTAATACTGTGTATAATAAATACAACGACTCAAATACTGTGGTAGAATTTGTTTATATTTTTCCCAATTACGCTTATACAAATGATTGATTTGCGTTCTGAAGTATTATATGAAACGTTTTCATATATTTAGATGTCTATGACTTGTCTTTTTGGTCATTAGCATTTGGAAAATAATTTAAAATAAAGATTGTAAAAAGATTTTTGCATGTAAGTTTAATATAGGTGCAAAAACAAGAGACGAATAAAGAGGGAACGAGTTTGTGTACTTATAATGTCCAACTAGAACGTAATCTTGGAATACTGCTTCCAGTAGCATAGCTATTGTAATTGTAGAAGTGTCAGCTAGATAGGATTGATAAAAATAACTCCAATAGAAGTAAAGAACGATGTAAGGTCTCGTATAACATGTAACATAATGGTAAGGATATGGATATCGATGTAATGAACTATATATTCCAGGTGGATCTGAATTCGTCTCTTGTGACATAGGTTACCGAGTGAAAGCTGAAACAAATAATTAGCGTCATAGTATAGATTTAGATTTTTGAATAAGCACAAATATGAATAGATTCTATTGTAATAATTTTTATATAAATAATGTGAATATATAGCATAGGGGAGTGAGGCAATAGCTATTACAATGTTTTGCTTGATTTTTTCGATAGTAATATAACCTAGTATTCCTATTTAAATCATAACAAGTACTTTGCTTTATATATTTTATTTCGTTAAAATAATTTTGTTCTCAAAGAGTAAATATTTTGCATTTAATATAAAGTTAAAGTTACTAATAAAACATAAAATTAAAATTACTAAGCGATTTCTACGCCTAGAGCTTAAAAAATATACGAAATGTTAAAAAGGTAAATAATATTTGTTTCCTTTAAGTATGACTTTAATAGGAGATTTTAACGGGAGAGAATTGAAATCTTATTTCATGGGTATTTGATTTTCATTGTTATTGGTTTTCTATTTAGTTATATACTTACACAATTCTAGAAATATACTGTTATTACCTGCAAGTACAGTCCAAAGAAAAAATGGAAATGTTCTACTCTGAACATATACTCGTAGATAGTATAATACTGAAAATGAAGTTTATACACAGCATAGTTATTGCAGCTATAGTTTGTATAATGTAGATTTTAATACTTATGTTTATACTTCTGTAATAAGAAGGCACATACATATTACCTTTACTCCGATTTGGAGGCACTAAATAGTGGTCCAGGGCACGGTATTGAATATGCATCTAGGTATGATTGATGATAAGATAATCACCAAAAGACCCTTGAACACTTGAGCCTAGGTTCATATTGCTGTGGCATGCTATGTCAAGACGACCACGGCAGAACGCGATCTGCCGCATCCATTTACTTCAGTACGCTGTGTTGTCGTCAAAATATTGTTCAGCCTAAACATATAAATAACATGGAATTGTTTAATAAATGCTTAGAACACAGATGTATGTGCACGGGTCATCGAACACGAGCACTTGATCCAAGTAGCAAGCGCGACGGCAGCCATGTGATGTGCACTAATATTCCAACAGCGAAACGAATGCTATTCGTGTTCCGCCTAATGATTCTACAATACTTGCTCTTAATCGGGTACAGCACGAAAACTGGTCGCAATTGCTTGTAGTCTAATTCGACTTACGTACCTTCACGTTATAGCGGAACTGCAATTAGAACAGATCATTTTTAGATAGGGAGTGCACTACGATAACCAGGCTATATAGGGTTATAACCCTGATGGCTTAATTTTCAAAACTGATAGGCTACACAACGTTTTGGTCATTCTAGAGCATTAAAAGTGATAATACATTTTTTGCGCACTGAATTTGTATTTATTACCTTAGCTAGGGTCAACGAGGTCGATGTGATTTTTTATTATTTATAAAATTTTATCTTTTATCTAAATGAATAGTAAGTTTGTTATAATTTTTGTTAGTTTTAATTGTCTACAAGACATTTATTCTAACTATACAATATAAACCAAAAACATTGTTATTTACGGCTTAATACAAACTGATATAATAATGCCTAAAAAATAATATATAATAGTTTAGGAGACTTTCTTGATTTAGAAAAAGGATGTATAGGGTCTTGTTTTCGCACCTATTGTAGTGTTTTTTTCTAAATCTGAACCAATGAGAGATTTGTTAAATTTTCTAAAAAGAGCAGGGTAAAATTTTGCCTGACATTCAAAATAATAATATAATAGTAGGTATGGATATTATTGGATTAAGTAGATAATATATAACAGCGAAACACAACTACCAGATTTACACTGGTTAACATTTCTAATGGCTTTTTACCTGGTTCAAAAGTTACCAGTTACAGTGGGACCTAGTTCTGCCTATCTATTAATAATCTAACTATTAAATGTCAATAATAGTTAATTAATATACATTTTATCAAGTTGTCTAAATTGCATTCGCTAAGTCCTTGCATTTTGGTCCAATTTTATCGTTGAAAAACTCGATAAATTATATATATATATATTCAAACTATTTATGGCTGGCTAGTGTCTCTAAGCATAATTTTATAACTCTATATTTAGGAGTGTGATTGATTCCTACGTACCTACTTATCTAAAAGGTTTTGCCAACGTAGATAGATATGAACTGGGATAAATTAAAACAATTTCATTTGTTTTTTTGATATAATTCATACTCACAGAACGCAACTTATAATTGTAAAATATATAAGTAGGTCTTCAACGATTTGAAAATTCTTAATGAACTCACAGTAATGTTATTCCTTACAAATAATTTACCTACATTTGAAAAATACGGAATAGAAAAATTATTATATATAATTTGCTATATTGCTAAAGAATACCGACGATTGTAATGCGGGCCATATTGTATTATCTAGATTTTTTTGACATTTTTCTCATTACTATAAATGTCCGAAATGAGTCTTAACCTACGACGACCCTCATACTTTCAAAAGACACTAATAGCCATTTATAGGCGCATTCGTTAATTCACGTAGATATTATGTTTTGTTCAAATAAAATAAGTTCCTTTTATTTTTGCAGTTTTTATCTTTGGTTATGCGAACATCGGACGTTTACAGTAGTGTGCGGATTTGAAAACACTAAGACAATACCAAAACTATCAAGTTCGATAAATCCGTAAATAGTGTACCTTGTATATGTTATGTTATATTTATAATGTATCAGTACATATATAAATATATCAGTACATATTGTTATGTTTAAAACAAAAAACATAAGTGGCAATGAAAATTATGAAATCAACCCTAATTTGTCAAGAACTGTAAAAGTATGATTCGATATGGCAATAGAAGCAGTTTTAGTTTAAAAAATAATTCTACAAATAGTAATTAAGAGTGTCTATGACCAAACGATTTTTAGACAGATCCTGACCTAGCAGTAGGTACCTACTTTTATAAGATCTACTACTTTTTATGAAAATGTATTTTTACAGGTTCAGGTTGTATATAGCATAGTGAAAAGAAATTAATAAACTGACACAGCTTTTACGTAGACATACAAAACGCTTAGGTAATGATTGCCCTTGTAACAAATAGGACATTACGTAATAAGTTTTTTTAGGATTAATTAAACTTATTACCTGATCGTAAAAGATACAGCAGCAACGTACATATGCAAAATGAAATGCAATGTAACAGTAACATAGAACGAGACTACGTGGTTAATTTTTTTTTTTTTTTTTTTTTCAGAAAATGTAGTTTCCAAAAGACCTAATAATTTGTTAAAGAGCTAAAACTAGGCACCTACTTCTACAAGTAAATTGTAAATGGGAATTACCTGTTCTACAAAACAGCAATATATGTGTCTCATGTACACAGAACTATAAAAAAACACAATACTAACATTAAAAATGTGTAAAGTTTCTAATTTGGTTTGCTTGTCTTTGGGGTGATTCCCAAAAATAAATCCGATATTGAAAATTATTTCATTAACAAAAAACGTAGTGCCATAGGACATACTTCACTACTTACTGGTCACCTCACCTGATTACGCCCAACGAAGTGGGCTATTAGTAGTATAAACCTATGTGGTGGTATTGTTTTACGATTGTACTGTGTTAACACTCTCGCCTTAAGCCTCCTGCACGTAGTAGAAAATGCAACAGTAGCCCTCGTGGTAAAATTAATTTCTCTCATAGTACCAGGCGCTCTTCTAGTAATAGTGAGTTAATTTAGTTTCTAAGCACTTTCTATCTCGTGCAATTGCGGTACGCTCCTGTCCACGTAGCACATAAAGCTGATACAATCACACGAGTGTATGCGTAGACGCAAGGACTTGATATGACCTAAACACACTACGCGGCCCAGTGAGTATATACCTATATTATCTAGTTCTGTCTCTTAGCTCTTACAGTACAATGTTAACCTTTTAGCGTCACAATGAGTACTGTTACTGATGGCAACGACGTTGCAGTTGTATCGTTTACTGCCTCATTGCTTATTTTATAAAAAAATATTAAATTCCATAATGTAAAACTGAATGTATTATAACCTGTTTTATTTTATTTTGTGATATTGAAAATGCATTTTATTGGTGAAACCTTCTTTGTTGTTATTATTTGTTTTAATAAAGCGTATTAGTTAATAAAACTCTTCATTTTATGACATCCTAGTTTGACCTATGACCTGTTTTAATTATGTCGTCATCAATGTCAGACCTTCTTCAACCGCTGACGGATACGGCATTTGTGAAATACCAAGGCAGTAACAAGTCTAGCGCCTAAATTAAATCGGCTACTGTGACCGATTCTCTGCTACTTTAACATGCTAAGCTATGGCACTATGTGTGCCTTCCTCCCTAATGAATATAATGTAGATAGCTAGGAGGAAGGATAGCTAGGAAGGATTCATTTAGGCTGTGCAACATTCCCTGCAAGCTCTCCAACGATTCGGCCATCACAACGATATCATCAGCGGAACGAAGATGTGAAAGGTACTCGTCGTTAATATTTATGCCGCTTTCTGCCCAGTTTAAATTCTTAAAGGCGTCCAAAGCATTAGTGAACAGTTTCGGGGAAATAACATCGCCCTATCACACTCCTCGATGCAATTGGATTGCCTTGTTTGACCTCCCGGAATCAGAACATAATGGCAGCGTCATGCAATGTTCTCAATACTTCGACGTATCAAGCTACGTATATAGCTTCCAGAACAGCCCAAGTTTCGGCAGAGTCGAAAGCTTTTTCATAGTCCAAAAAGGCAAGGCACAGCGGCTGTACTCATGTGTCTTTTGTACAACTTGCCTTATGGTGAAAATGCGGTCCTCTGAAAAACCCAGCCTGCTCCGGTGACTGGAGTTCGTCAAGCTTTGTGGTGAGACATTTCGTCAAAACTCTTGAGAAAAAAATTAATATGGCCAAAAAGTGAAACTGGTCTGTATTTTGAAGAAGTGGTTTGTCACCCTTCTTTAAAACCAAAACAACGTCACTTCTAAGCCATGCCTTGGGAGGTACGCCCCGCTGAAGGACAAAATTAAAAATCTTTTTTAGCTCTCCTAATACAGGTTCGCTCTAAGAAGATCGACTGTAATTACATCCTCCCCCGGAGCCTTTCCCCCTTAAGTTGCGCAAGAGCCAGAGGATCGTTGTTTAGGATATCGGGATGATGAGCGTGCAACGTATACAACTTGCTATAGAAAGCTTCAATCTCAGATAAGATTTAGAGGTTTAGAGGAAATGGTAACCCTAGAGTCAGTAACAACCTTTGTCAGATGACTTCCTCCAAGCTTCGCCACAAAAACCTTCGACCCTCTATTCTGTTGAATCGCTTCGGTAAACCGTTGTGTATTGGAGCTGTGAGGGCCTCGGCATATTAGTTTGCGGATTCGTCTTGAAAAAAGCTTGACATCGGCAGGCGTAACGTCTTATTGTGCTCTGCGTTCCCTCATAAGTCAAAGCGTCTCATCCGAGAGTTTAGCTTTCCTGCTCGAATACTTACTACTATAATATTCTTCACCCCCGTCGCGCATGCAACTAATCACGCCACACATGGCCTCGCCAATTGCTATTGTAGTCTCCGACATATCTAGGTCATCGAAAGGGCTTTTTAATTTCAGTTGGATTTTTTCGGAACCTACCATGGTTCGTCACAAGTGCGCAAGCTAGGTCAGGATGTCGACTGTACCAATCGGACACGCTTGCGTCGAAAGTCCATATTCAGAGAGCCTCTAACCAATCGTTGATCACTTGCGGTTTTAAACATCTCCAAATATATGCTCTCGGTCCGTCATAATGAAGTCAATCTCGTTCCTTGTCACTGTATCGGGTCTCTGCCATATCCACTTCCAATGGGGCTTCTTCTTAAAATAGGAGTTCATTAAGCAGATGTCCTCCTTCTCCAGGAAGTTTACCGGTACTTGCCCCCTGCTATTTCGACTTCCTACTCCATGTGGTCCCAGACTCGATTAGACACCATTTCGTACAGGTGTTATCTAGGACCTTTGAGACATCCTCATAAGTTGTCTCCACGTCATCATCGGAATGTGTCAAGGTTGGTTCGTATACTTGTATCACTTTGAACCTCTTAGTGAGTTTAATTATAACATACGCCACCCTACCCTACATACTAGAGATTTCAGCGACGCTGCCTACGAGGGACTTATGAATGAGGAATCCCACGCTGCCTTGTGATGGAGTGTCGCCTTACTTGAAGTAGAATAAGTGACCCGATGGCAGAGTTATGGTGTCCTCGCCTGTGGAATGGTGTCCTCACCACTCAGTAGTGGAACTACCTGGATCTGGGACCCGAATTCTACAGGTGTTGTCCATTGGCGATAAATGCTTATAATTGCCACGCTGAGCCGGCGGATTAGCAATCACAGATTGGGTTTCGGACCGGCGCCCCTGCTGCCTGTCCCCGATCCGACTGATGGTACCGCCATCACTCGGCGCGAGCGCTATCCGGTGCTCCCGTCTATTTCTCTGTCACAATGAAACTGCCGTGAAACCAAACAACCAGCTCGCTGGAGCCTCTTTGTTGTTAAGAGACTAGCGCGCTTTGACGACTCTTACGTCACCCAGGGCTTGGATTGAGGGTGAGGGTATTCTTAGGCCGCTCCACACAGCCATGTCCATTACACAGATCACCTATCGCTTTTTAAATTATTATATGATCTGAAGTATGCGCATTGAATTTTCACATAATAACTAGGCAGGAAATTTTCGAGTATGATCTATGGACTGTTTACATCAAAATCTCGTGAATTTATTCAATGATGTTGTTATTCAGTGATGAGACCGAAAAACCGCCAAATCTAATAATATTAATTAAACAAATTTATATTATGGAAGCCATGAAAAAAGTATAGCGTAAATATAAGTATAATTCATAAAAAGTGCTTTAATCGTCATGTTTACAGGTGCATCTGACATGTTTTTTTATGTTAACAGGCTTCATAAGCTCTTATCGTCATGTTCATTCATGTACCACACAATTTTCTAAATGTCATTAGTGATGTATATTTGGTAGTTAGGATATAACCTAACAGTTTTTAAGCTCCATTTTTATTTTATATTTAGTCCCTTAGGGTAGGAGTTATCAGAAAAGGCTTTCATTTATATATTATTTACGTAAAAAGCCTTGCTGGATAACCTATGCTTACGAAAATCATGTATATTATACCTCGTAAGTATAACATACAAGTAATGTTTTTTGTTAATGGACATAAAAATGTACCTTCAGAATTGCAACCATTTAGACCCTTTTAATCCAGAATCAGATAGGATATGTGTGTATACATAGGTATATATGGGGCCCCATATATCACCGGTAATTTAATATCACGGAGTACATTTTGTTTATTAATTTTTTTAACTTCTTCGTATCACTAGTCACAAATTTTTCAATTAGTTTATAACATATGGGCAACCGGAGCCCTTCCACGACCACCCACGCCTATCTACATCAGCAAAATATGCGTTGCCTCCTGCTTGCGTGCTTTTCACTTCCCCCAATGGGCCACCGGCTACTCATAAACCGCGTGGAATGCGACACCATAGATGTCACTTTACAAGTAAGCGAGATGTACCTCCCTGGTCGTGCCGGCCCAATTCCCCTGCAATGCAGCATGGCACAACCTCTTACTAAAGTACTAAAGTGGAAACCTAAAAAATGGGTGCTTCATCTCAATTCGAATTATTGACTGTTTAGTATTAAGATTAAAGATTTCACAATGATTGAAGAAAAGTTTGCGATTTATTCTTGTGACCCAAATGTTTCATCGTCACATCGTGTAGTATTGCACAATCACAAAGAAATCGAAATCACATAACAGTTTGTACTACTATGCATTTGGGTGTTTTTCAATTACGCAGCACTATGTATGTCGCCTATAGAGATAATATAGATCCATCGTCTTCTTCAGTCCATCTTGATGAATAGAGATGGATCTTCCTTCTTTATAAGAATGCGTTACTATATTTGTCTATCTCATCTCGCATGCGGGGATTGGGCAGAGAGAAATGAATGAAAAAGAGACGACAGGTAACTACATATGCTGGCTCCTTCAACTTAAACAATCGGGGTTTGTTCTGGCCTCCCTTCTCCATCTATATTATCTCTATGGTCATTTGACGGAGAGTGGCCGCCTTTGTTAACAGAGAAATAAGATGAGAACCCATTACTATCTCTATCTATCTAATCACGCTCGCGCTTTGCGCAGAGAGAAATCAAGGAAAAAAAAACAGAGAAACCACACTTCATGTCTATTTAGACAGGCGGTTGCGTTTTAGTCTGGCTTCTCTCCTCTATCTTTTTTATCTCTAAGGTGAAACCAACCCCGTTCTGACCGCCCAGTAACGAATACTTGAATAAATCGAATATGTATTCAAGTTTTGATTATTTGTATTGTACAAAACCAATAGACAAAATAAAAATAAATAACATTACCGTGAATAAAACAAAATAAAAAGATCTTTTGACGTTGGAGATTTTTTTTGCTACAGGCGCGGCGATTTCATTAAAAATTGAAGAGAAACCATAAACAAGAAAGAAGAGGAAATTGTTTACACTTTACTTTTGTTAGATATATCTTAGTTTTTATTTTAAATATAGGAATAGTATACCAAAACAGATAAAAATGAAGCTTTAGTGAAATGTTATAAAGGGAAACAACAACACCTCTGAGATAGTAAAATATTTCTATTTTTATATTTAAAAATCAACAATGCCAAGTCAATACGATGAAGAACGAGTTTGGGAAGGGCCTGCTCATGGCCAATATGAGGTTTATAGAAACACATGATTTACTTGGTATTTATTACTTTCTTGGAATAGTTAAATAAAGTTTCTTATCCTTTAGGAAGAAGGTGCAGAAGATGTTATTGATAACCCCGAAGAAGTTTTACAAGAATGCTTGGAAAAGTTTAAGACACCTGACTATATTATGGAACCGGGTATTTTTGGTCAACTTAAAAGATATTTCCAAGCAGGAGGCAACCCAGAACAAGTTATAGAACAACTATCAATAAACTATAATGCAGTTGCTCAAATGGCTAATTTACTAGCAGAATGGCTTATACTTGGAGGCAAGTTATATTTTTACAGAGCAAATAATATTTACAACTAACTACTACTATCATTATATACAGTATCTATAACTAGAGAAGTGTAGAAAACAGTTATATTTTCAACCACTCTTATTTCGAGGAGGGTATTTTTTTTACTTGTAGTGGAATGGGAAACACTGCTTTAAAATAAAAACCAAGACAAATACTATGGGTCTTGGTCTGTATCATTTATCCTTCCACATTCATATTGCAAACGTGTATTATAATAGTAATTGTTTATACAATTCTTAATACAGGTGTCAAAGTAACTGAGGTGCAAGCTATGGTTGAGAATCATTTAAAGGATATGATATTAAAAACTTTCGACCCTAAAAAGGCTGATACTATATTTACTGAAGAAGGTGAAGTGAGTGTTGACTTGTATAATACTATCTTTTTTGTAATATGACGTAACAGATCCGCAAGACACCTTTCACTATCACAGGAAAAATGAAGAACGCTTTGATGGCTTAGAGTTGAAAAATGAATAGATTACATTTCATTTAAATATATTAGTAACTGTTACAGATTGTATGTTAAGATCATAAGTTAATAAAAATTAATTTTTTAATTTCTATTGACTCAGATTGATCAAAAAAATTATAATTTATACAAAAACAATTATATAAATTATAATTTTTTTTTTCAAAGTCTACTGAAAGGATTTCAATGCGGTTTTGAAAATCTACTGACAGAATCTTCATGCTGCCTTGAAAATCAACTGAAAGGATTATCATGCAGTCAAGGCTCTTGTGTAACTAGTTAAGTTGACTATTGAGTGTGAAGCCAGCATGGATTGCTAGTATGTGATAAAACAGTGTTGTCCATTCTGATTATGAATATTTTTTCAGACTCCAGCCTGGTTGACAGAAATGATTGAACATCCCACTTGGAGGTCACTTATATACAGACTGGCTGAAGAATATCCAGATTGTCTTATGTTAAATTTTACAATTAAGGTAAACTTATATAACTCTTGGTATGGCAATGCATGGATTTTTGTACAATTCAACAAATAAAAATTAAAATGTGATGGTATTTTTAGTGTGATAGCTGTATTTTTGTCAATATTTTAGATTATACTACATCATGCAAGCAGGAAGTGGAACCACCCCTTTGCATCTACAAAATGTTCACAAAAATATGTGTATGATGCTAAAGAAAAATATAAGTATAATATGCCACAGTTGAGATCTGTTTTTTAAAGCAATGCTAAGAGTCATATGCAAATATATCCACAGTACTAAACTATGCATGTGTTTTTAATACTTGCCCAAGCTTTATTAATTAGCCCTTATTACCAAAATCTGCTTGACACTGCTGATTTTATTTCAGCTAATATCCGACGCTGGTTTCCAAGGCGAAATTACTAGCATATCTACAGCAGCCCAGCAAATTGAAGTATTTTCGAGGGTTTTAAAATCATCAATCATTGGATTTTTACAGAGCTCAGTAGACTGGCAAAACAGTGTGACAGAATGTGCTGTAAGTTTTTTTTTCTTTGTGTACTATGCTCTGTCACTGTTCTAGTAGTAGTAAGTTGCTTTGGGTCTATCCTGACGTGCTCGGCATATGACTTCTGTATGGGGCATTTTCCGTTTAAGTCTGTGGGTTGTATATGCTGTCGGGTTTCGCGCGGTTTGTGAGTTTCCTGTAGACCATTAGAGGAGGGAAGAAAATGCGAACAAGTCTACATAACAATTATGCAGACGTCTATGGTTACCAGTAGTCATCAAGAGGCTCCGACTACTCAATTGTTGTTGCACTAAAGAAATTCAAAATTATGATAAAAGCAAAAAGCTAAACTCCTGTATATGAGACGTCACTAATAAACAAGACTGTTATAGTCTCGTCTACAAGTCAAATTCAAGGTAATTAGAGTCTCAACTATAAGTGAACCCTCAGACAACACCATAAATCTAGAGATTTGAATTTCTCTTCAATACTACAGTATACTTATTAAACACTAGCTGTCGCCCGCGAAATCGTCAGCGTGGACTACGGACAAAACCACGTGCTACAGTGAGTAAGCTACAACATCGCCAAGTTTCATCAGAATGCGTTCAGTAGTTTGATGTTTTGATTTAAATAACAAAGATGCAAACATCCAAACTGGCATTTATAATACAACATAATAAGATTTCCAAGACAATTAATTAATCTATAGGCTCCATCCATCCATCGTGATGCAATAGGTACTACATACTTCCAAGCAAAGCGCATTTGAATCTCGATGGCTAGCCTTGTCCATATTATACCTTGTAATTGCTTTCACCACTCGTTCAGCCAATGTTTTCACCATACTAACTGCGACAAACAAGATTATTATCGTTGGTGAGATTTTCATAAAAATGTAAATAAATATTAATGCATTATTGCTATTTTGCAGAAGATGGTATGTCACGGTGCTCACACATATGTTTACAGTCAAGTAATAGTTCATATTCTATCGCAAGAACCTCGAGGTGGTGCTATCATGAAGCGGCTTAGTCAAGAAATTACTCGATGTGCCCAACAAGGGTATTTATTTATTTTTCGTTAGTAAATTATAAATAATTAAAATTAGTTCATCTTGTGTTTTATGTAAAATTACCGGAAAGTATCAGGAGCATATTATGTTACATCAAAAACGTGGAATATGAAAATACAAGAGCCAAGTTAAATTATAATAAGGTGCATCTCTATCTACTTTACAAGCAAAAGAAACAAGGTCTTTACATCAAGTTCTATAAAACAACTTGTAATTTTATTCACAAGTACCTTCATTTAATTCAAGCCCGAAATTCGACTACGATAGTTTTACTAACAATCCAAATAATAAAAGTTAACATACCTAGTATCTTTACACATTTTGTTGATTTTCAACACGAATTAAATATTCTTGTAACTAAAATATCAGTCCTTTTACACTTCCTATACATAAATAAATAAGAAAATAAGTAGAATAGACGAATAAAGTATAGGCATACGTAAAAACTACTCAGATCTTCATCTTGAATTATTTAGATGTTAAAATTTCAGAATGTTCACCAGAGAGCTTGCAACCAGTAGATATCTCCAGTCTTGTCGATGAAGTAGACAATAACGCATATTATTATTATTGAACTAAGCTCTTGTATTTTCACATCTACGTTTTTGGTGGGACATTATTATTCTTTATACAGAAGATATTGGTACTTAATTCCTGATAATTATACCAATTTTTACTATTTTAAAATGCCATATCTGCCTACTTTTGACGACCGGCTCACGCAGTAATAGTGTTAAAAAAATATGAAATATATTCCCTTTGCCCATTATCCGTAAGTCTTAACAGAAGTTCATAAGGTACTTAGCATGGGGATATGCTAAGTGTTGTAAGTCCACATAGGTTACATTATTTCTTGCATACAAACTTTAATATTTTGTTATCGATGTTCGTTGTCTCTAATTAATTACAAATAATATATTGTCTATTTAGTTTTCTTTGGTATAACCCCAAAAGACAAATATCAAGTTTATAGGTGATATGAATTCTGCAAGTAGGTTTCCTCTACCGTTTCATATAGCCGTATCACAAACACTCGTCGGTCGTCCATTTTATGTGTCAACATGGATAACATATTGGCATAATGTTACAGTGGCCACGACGTTACGCCCATAACACTGGCGCTAACGCGCGGCGAGTCGTGGCGCGGAGCGCGCACGGCGCTGGCTGCCATGTTGTCGCGCGGCGCGCTCAACCCGGCCGACATCTCCGTGCTGTTTCGCGCCTACACGCAGCCCGAGGCGCCGCCCGTTCACCTGCTAAGGATACCGCAGTTCCTCGGTGAGTGTATCTATTGTCTAATGATGTTAAACATCAGGAAGAGAAGTCCTCGTCATGTTGCATCGTACCAGTCAATCGGATTCAACAAGGTATAATGCTCTTTTCCGCACAGCGTAAGTTTAAGACCTAAAAATGACTATATTGTTACATTCCTTTTGTTGAATTCTTTATTCCTTTTTAAAGATATCAGTCCCTAGCCGGCACCTGACTAAAATGCTAAGATTTGATTAATATTCGGCGTCTGTTTGTTCCTAAAAGCAGAGCGTTTGACTGTACGTAGACATAATAATTTATTTTTTGTTTGCAGAATTAATAGTGGATTCGCTGTTCAAGCTCGGTAGCAAGTTGAACCCAGAACACAAATCCAAATACATGTACTTGTTAGCGTATGCGGCGAGCATTTGCGAGGGCCCCGCGCCAGGCCGGCCCGTGAGGGAGGAGCTGAAGGCGACGGTGCAGGCGATAGAGAAGATACACGCCGTCTGCAGCAGCTCGGCTAGCTCCAGCGAGCTGATAGCCGAGCTACCGGCTCTCTACCATTGTATTAGGTTATTTTTTTCTCTACGTAGCTACCACTCCAAGAGAGATCTTAAATTCGCGTACTCATTGATGATTTCTAAATAAAACTTATTGTAAAAATGATACATCACTACTATATTGTATATGAATGTGTAATAAACCACTAGGTTTATAGTAGCTAGGGGTACTCGCACGTCTATATTACACCTCACTAATTCGAAGTAGTGCATGAGACTACTTCACATGATTCCACTGCGTAGATACAGACACGGACTCAAGTCAAGATACCTTGAAAACTGTAACACTTTCTTTCATAAGAGATACAAATTAAATTTGTTATAGAATTACTCCTGTAAACACTTATAGTTTCTGTTTAGCCTTTTAACAATTTTATAAGCAGGTATTTTTGTGTTTAATTCTCTGTTGCAGTTTCTTTAATCGAAGGGAAAGAGACAGTAAGAGAGGGAAAGTGCTCAAAACACCTTATTCGGGTACCAATTTCGTACTATCAGTTTCATGTTACATTACATGTTATTTATGTAGTTTGGATGCACAGATTCCCAGTGGTGGGCATGGGCGTGCTGGTGTGGGTGGAATGCGTGGTGACGGAGCGCTCGTACTTCAAGCTGTGCACCGAGCACTGTCCCGTTCACCTGGCGCTGCTAGACGAGGTGGCCTCATGCCACCCGCTGCTGCATCACCGGCTGCTGCGCCTGCTTGTGCGACTGTTTGAGACACCACAGGACGAGCTCGAAATATTAGTACAGGTAGGTACTGTCTCTCACTGCCCGTGCACCTGGCCTCGTGCCACCCACTGCTGCGCCTGCTGGCTCGTGCCGCCCCTATGACTGATGAACAGGCCATTGAATCGTAAACCTGTATGTAAGATTGTAGATTGTAACACTTAGTGTGTATGTTTTCTTTCAGCTGGAACTACGTAAAATGCTTCTTGACCGTATGGTGAATCTTCTCAGTCGAGGATGTGTGGTTCCCGTACTGAGGTACATCAAGCGGTGTGTGGAACGAGGGGACACCGATATATCACTTATCAGATACTTTATAACAGAGGTAAATAGAATTACCAATATATCGAGATATGTTAATAGAATTATTGTAATATTAAATTAAATTTTAACTTGAACTTGTTGGCGTTGGGTGTAAATGGAGCTTTTTTCTTTCTTCCAATTATAACCACAGCTTTATGAGACATGCACAATGGGTACCATTTTTTCTTTTTATAGCAAGGGGACAAACGAGTAATCGGATGTTATGAC
>JAFELO010000290.1:452542-488464 GCA_017140195.1 Eumaeus atala | reverse complement strand
AGATACATAAATAAGCTGAAAAGGAACGAAAATTAAGAGCTGATAATAAAATAATATTAGGACTGCTCCCCTGAAGCAGAAATTTCTTCACCCGAACGAAAATTCTGTCTTGACCCCTCAAGTTTCTATATCCCGACGTTTCGATAACCTTTCGGCTGTCATAGTCATGGGTAGACTGAAGATTTTAGTCGCCTGGTTGAGTATTTATATGTAGCAGAATCATTAACAATTAATTTGTCCGATTCAAACAAAACGAGCTTATTGTGTCTTGCAGCTGGGATGAGTCATTATTTGTTTTTGACTTAATTATATTTAATACCGGATCCCAAGCAGGTGGTAAGACCCAACCATCCTCTCTGTTAAAATTTGGATGCTTTCTAATTTCAATCGCCTCACGAATCATCCTTGGACGGAATCGAAACTCTTTCGCGAGGATTTGAGGTCTGTCAAATCTAATATAATGGCGGGTGTTATTTTTGGCGGCTTGAAGAAAGTTTTAATAGAAGCACGCTTAAAGATGTAGCCAATCTTATCAGTGGCCCCCTTCATGTATGATAGTATCAAGGACTTTTCAACAGTTATATTGGATGGTGGTGTGAATCACCATTGAAATACCTGTCTGTATGGGTCGGTTTCCTATACACTGCATGACCTAGTGTTATTCGGATTGCGGATTATCAAAACATCCAAGAAAGCCAATGAATTGTTGGTTTCTAACTCCATCGTAAACTGTATTTTAGAGTTAATAGAATTTAGATGATTCAAAAATATAAGTACTTTATCCTTTGGTAGTATCGTAAATGTATCATCGACGTATCGCTTGTAGAATCTTGGTATCATAGGTGCAGATTGAACGGCAGCCTCTTCAAAGTGTTCCATAAATAATATATAAAAATATATAACATTCGCGTAAATATACGAAAACAATATGATGCTGGTGAGCTCATTGTGGACTTATGCGTGGAGAGAAATCTCCTCGTGACTAACAATATTCCCACATGAGGACATACATTTGTATACATAGAGAAGAAATGATCAAAAGAGTGTGATAAATTTGATTTTGATTGATAGTAGGCTCCGCAAACAAGCATTAAAAGTGTGTTAAAACGATGGAGTGAATATTTTCGAGATATGTATGAGTCTGTCCGGGATGTTGCGTCGGCCTCTATCTCCGTAAATGATGCAGTAGCCGGGGGGGCATATCAGGACATAGCTATGGAAGAGGTTGTATGGGCGATAAGAGGTATGAAAAACGGAAAGGCTGCGAGATTAGACCAAGTTTCGGTTGAGATGATCAAATATGGTGGCTCTGCAGTCAGGGACTCTCTTTGGGTCCTCTGTAACACCTGCTGGAGGACGGGTATAGTGCCTGAAGACTGGTGACGTGCGGTCATCGTACACTTGTATAAAGGCAAGGCTTAACGTTTGGACTGCAATAGCTATAGGGCCATCAGTTTGATCAGCTTAACCTGTAAAGTGTATATAAAAATCATTGAAAGGAGAGCGCAAAGAATGTCCGAAGGAATGTTGTGGGAGTCACAAGGGGGTTTCAGGTTAGGAAGAGGATGTATGGATCAAGTTTTCTCACTCCGCAACATCATAGAGAAGCATCTCGCTGTGGGCCGGAATGTTTTCTGCAGTTTGTGGATTATGAGAAGGCGTTTGACAGAGTTGCGAGAAAGAAACTTGGGGACAAATTACCCAGTTATGGTATAGATGAGCCTCTCCTGCGTGCTTTGCAGTCCATATACTTGGATTGCAAAGCATGTGTGCGGGTGGACGGCAACATATCGCCCTGGTTTGGTGTCAATATTGGTGTTAAGCAGGGTTGTGGTGTCAGCTCGCCTGTGTATCTTATATCTGGATAAGTGTCTCCAGGGATTGAGGTCGTTGTATGTGGGAATGAGAATGGGTGATTTAGTGGAGAACCGCCTGCTTCATTCAGACGATGCTGTACTTTTGGGCTCCACTCCATCAGAGCTGCAATCACTAATCACAATTATGAAAGATGAGTGTTAAAGTTTGGGCTTACACATGAACGTGAAGAAAACTAAGGTTTTAGTATTTGAAGTAACCAGAACAGACGTAAGAATTATGGTCGATGATGTAGCGCTGGAAGAAATAAATGAATTTGTATATCTTGGTTGTGTGTTTAGAAGTGATGGGAGGTACACCGCAGATGTTTAAAGAAGAGTGTGTGCAGGCAACAGAGTGAATGAAACGTTAGGGTAATTGCTTAAATGCACTGTTTTAAGTCAGAGTGCCCGTCTTGCCCTGCATAATTAGTTGCTAGTCACAACGTTATTGTATGGAAGTGAGAGTTGGGTATGTCAGAAAAGGCATGAAAGTAGAATTAATGCGGTCACATATTTTTCGCAACCACCCCAGGTTGCGAAAAATATGTGGCGTAACCCTTGCCGACCGCGTTTGTAATAAAGAAGTGAGAGAGAGATTAGGAATGAATGAAAGTATCGGTGTTAAAATGAGAAAGGGCATGCTCCGATAGTTCGGATATGTAAGATGTAAGGTTAACGAAACACATGTAGAATGCGAATGTGGAAGGATAAGGATCTAGGTACCGACGAAGACCCAGACTAACATACCACGATCAAATTGGTCGGTTACTCTCCGAAGGTGGTGTTCGTAGTCTTCGCAACCAACGTTTTTGTATGACGAGAGTTATTTAGGAGACAAGGCAGGTATGTAAGGATCGTGACATGTGGCGCTTCGTTCTCTCTGCCTACCCCGTTAGGGAACTGGTGAGAGGACAATAGATGTATTGTTGTTGTTATTAAGATATTAAAAACTGTTCAAATTTAGAATTAGTACAATACCCAGACAATACACATTCAAATGCGCGCGTGATGTAACATGCGTCTCTTTCCCACCCTATAGTTTTAAGCGACCGTCGCGACATGAAATTATAGCGACCGTCGCGACATGAAATTTGAAGCGGTACAAAATGTATTTTTTAGCCGCTCTTACATTTCGACGTCTTGTATGTCATATAACCGCCTCTTGTATGTCATACTCAACACTAGAATCGTAGATATTTGTACATAGTTTGTGACCATTATCTATATGAAGATAACACCTCCTCTACAATATTATATTCTACGGTATCCTCTTCATAGAGATCTAAAATATGACGTACCGTGAAATGTACGTACCCTAAAAAATACCTACACATTTATTATGGTTGCGGAAGCTTTAAATGACATTCTATGCAACGAATAAACTGCCAAAACCAGTTTACAATCGTCCATCTTTGATTATATAATGTCATCATAGACGTCCATATAGTTTGTGAATAAACTGTCAGCCAAACAGCTGATTGGTTGAAACTTGATAAGTGAAAACAACATCGTGATTGTTTATATTGTTGTAAATTCTTTACATCTTTGTATGTTTTACATATGTGTACAGTTTGTAAATGATATTTTTTAAGCAATTTGTATATCCTCCATCCATGAATAGTGGTTGTTGCTGCCATCGAATAGTAAATTATTATCACAACCAGTATTATTGTGTTAGATATAAGTTGCTTGACTAGTACATTGGGTTTGTTTGTCTAGCAGCTAGCAACAAATTTAGAAACAGAAAACTTGTTAACATGGGTAATATTGAACGCAATGGAAACGGTCCCAGAAATGCTGTGGCTTTCTATGTTAAAATATATTCTAAGTATTTTAAGAAAATAAACCCAAAAATTAAGGTGAGGTACAAGACATTACACCATCATACATGTTATTTTTTAATTTATTATATTATTGTATAGGAAAGTAAAAAGTGATTAATTCTATTCAATGTTTGTTTTTTGTGTGCTCCATAGTTTAGTACCTATTTATTTTGTGGTTTAGGGTTATATTTCATGACTTTAAATTTAAATGTTAAAACACATGTCTTTTAGTTACATGCATTTATTATTTAATTTGAATGGGGTGCAGCAATAGAAATAGTTATCTCTGGATAACTGTAAAATTATACATTCAAATAACAGGTTGTGTTGTACAGTCACAAATATATATACAATATTTTGTTCAAAATTACCTAATCATCTGACTGAGTCAAAACTATACAATGGCTTCATAGTGATATAAAGAACACAAAATTAATAAAAACTAAGCACCTAATATGAAACATTTGTGTAAACATGACAATTTCAAAAACATGTATACAGTATGTATTTTGAAAAGTGTAAACAATTACACAATAACAATTTCAATTAGCTTGCACTTTTTATCTTTCATGGTATAAGTTTTTTAAAAACGATTTAGTAAGAGGTAGTGACTTGCTATATTGCAACAGAGTTAAGCCAGCACAGCAAAGGATTAGGTCTTACTCTCACATGATACATTCCTAAAGTGAGAGTTGTCACATTTAATTTTTTTTTTTTAAATATTATTTGGGAATTAGTTTTCCCCCCAAAAACAGGCAAGGAAAAAGATGGATGGATGAATGGATGTATAATAAGCATAACTGTTATTTAGCACCATTGTATTCATTAAATATGTTATGCAACTATACTTTTTGTATGTTTTAGCCCAAACAGATTCTAACTGATGCAGTTAGATCATGGGTCACATTGAGTGACACGGAAAAAATGGAATTTAAAAATAAATTTAATGAATGCAAGGAAGCATTTCGCAAGAAAGTTGCTGATCAATTGAAAAATTCAGTACCATTCTTGAAGGAAAAAAAAGTAACAACTAAGTGAGTAGCAGTATTTTTGTGTTATGTTTAAGATTCGGTAATAATTCTTTTTACTATTATTATTAATTATACTTGGTACTATAATAATCTGTTGTAAATAGTAAATATAAGTTTATAAAGGTTTAAATGGGTTTGACTATCACTTTGACCTAGTTCCTCCATTGTATTCTGATGATTAACATGGGAAGGATATCTAGGTCTTTAGTGTCATGTTATCATTTATATAATTTTCATAATATTTATTGATTATTCTTTAATTTCACATATTGGATCTGTATAATGATCACTTATGTTTGTATTAGTGGCTAAGTTTAAATTGAGGGTTCGTAACTTGCCCATGTCGGATAAGATACCCACAATAAACTCTGCTGGATACCTATCATTCTTTTGGTTGTAATCATTACTCCACATAGGTACTTTACAACATACAGATAAGATATCTTTGATAACTGAGAAGGTGCTGTTGCAGAGGCATTTCACACGAGCTATTACTAATAGTAAAGTCACTTAGCTAGTGTCATTATATACTTTTCAAACAATCATTTTCGTATCGGAACACCAAAAATGACTTACGGCCATTACAAATGATGCTGGTATACGGCCATTACAAGTGACTATGGTATACGGTCATTACAAATGACAATGGTAACTAGCGATAAAACATAGTCAAAAAATTTCACATGTTACTTTTTTTTACAGTAACAATGTCGTGTCTGGTGATGCAACAACAGACATAGCGGAAACAGTAAATATTCAAAATGATCATACATTCAGTGATTCCAGGTAAGTTGAAGAGTATTTATTTGTCCAGTACAACGCCGTGAGGATACGCGTGCTGCCATTGCATATGTAGGATATAGTGTTGTACCTATAGGAATGACTTGCATTATACATTCACCGCACTCAAGATCTTAACACATACCTATGTATTGGGGGTTATCTTTGTTCAACTTCAAAAAGGAGATTATCGATTCGACATGTATGTAAGTATAGGAATTGCATAATATTCACGTATAGCCGTATCTTAGGGCTTCCAAGTAAATATAGAAAATTGTGTAGGTGTGTTTACGTTCGTCCACGACTTGTGATCGTGACATGTTTGTTCACGTATATCTCTGAAATTTTTGATTGAATTTTGATAATTCTTCTCTTATTTAGATACTTACATTTACTTCAACTTAGGGACCAGTGAAGATTTTATTATTGATGAAGATGGACCGATATTGTCGGTTGAGTAGTTTTAATAATTAAAATTTTATGAAATGAAAATGCAATTTAAAAAAAAAATATGTACTTCAAAAACTGACAACACCACACATACATCGTCACGCCCGATTCCTAACGACGTAGGCATGGAGAATGGAGTGCCAAACTCTTGACACGATCATCGGACAGTACCCGATCAATCTGATCATGGTATGTCAGTCTTGGTCTTCCTCGGTACCTACATCCTGCCACATTCGCATTGAATACATGTCTTGTTAACCTTTTACCTGCCATTCTTTCTACATATTCGTACCAACGGTGCAAACAAATAAGAAAAGGTCTCATTTTTACACAAACACTTTCTTTCATACCTAAGCTCTCTCTCACTTCATTATTATGAACACTGCGGTTGCGTGCCATATTTTTCGCAGAAACCTCATTCTCCACCTCGTTTATTCTACGTTCATGCACTTTCTGACGAATCTCAAAACGCTTACTTCCTTATAAAGTTGAGAATGTCATATAATTATGCATAACTTCAAAAATCAACTTAAAATTATGAAATAATTACACTTTCACGTTACAAGCTTGTATGAAATTATTTACTAGAGCATTGATCGATTGCACAACTTAACGAATTATTACAAATTGTTAGTCACTCCGGTGAATGATTAATTCTTCATAGTATGAAATTTGTGGTTCTTAGTCCTTTTAATGTTATACCTAGGAAATGTTAGATATTTCCTATATGTATTAGCATCGTGTATGTTTAATTAATGTCTGTAGATTGAAATAGTTTTTTATCGTCATCAACATGATAAATAATAAAAAATGTATATATATATATATATATATATATATATATATATTTGAATCGTTACTGCCGGTTGACATTGTAAATGTAAGTTACGTGCAAAATGACCCTTGACTAGACACAGATAACTTGACTACAATTTTATTTCCAAGTTTAATTATGTAGGTAGATAATGAAATTATCAAAACACAAATAATGAAAACGGAGAGACAGTTCCGTGACGTCCGCGTGGTAGCAGTGCGTAAAAAGAAGTGTGTCGAGCCCCCAACACGGCTGACTTCACGGCTCTGCCAAGTGAAGTTAACGCCGATCGACGACATATATACCATCACTATCAGCCCTTATCGATCCACTGCTGGACATAAGCCTCTTTCAATGAACCGGACCGGCAACTGCACGGTGATCGTCTTCCCATCTGGTGAACGGTCGACCAACACTTCGTTTTCCTAAACTAAATATATATAATTTACTACATAAATAGTCCAATATTTATAAGCAAAATTTAATTCAAACATATAAATAGTTTCCTACTCAAATTACAGACCAATTGATGACATGCAGGAACAAGAGATTACAAAAGAAATTATAATTTCCGAACCTACTCCACCAATACTGCTGTAAGTATTAAGTAATCGACGCATGATGGATATTATGTCCTATGCTAGACGATGATGTCGTCCTAGCCGAATTTCAGCTTCAGAAATCATGTCTATTGTGACGAGCCATCTGCGCAGGACATATTATAGTGAACAAGTGTTTTGCAGACACGAGTAATAACATCTGTGGACTTGTCACACCGTGTCCTAGTCTGGTGGTAACCGTAAGTACTTGTGTTGCAGGTGCTAAATATTTAGCATTCTCATATATTTAAGAAATTTTATATATTTTTGATTTTTATTACACACATAATAGACATATAAACATTCATAACCTAGGCGGAATTGGAGCCCGCAACCTCTGGCGTAACCGCCACGTTACCAAGTGAGCCAGCTGGTCATCTACAATATAAGCGTCCTTTCTATTCCCTTACTCTCCTATTCCGGTGGCATCGCAATCCAAAAGAACCGGATAAATCAGGTGTATCACAGACGGATTAACATGCTCTCCGAGATATAGTGTCTCGTCACGCGTGATCTTCCTGACCCGTTAATAGACTGACTTTGTAAACTCCTTATTACAGTTTTTGTTTAGTCCGACCAGAGTATATGAGTACGAGACTCATTTCTATGATTGAGCATTTTTGCGATGCGACAATGAGTCAGTCCACGCTAATAAACACTACACTGGACAGCAAATAAACCGGCCCACCCGGGACTAGAGTCTCATTCGATTTTCTCAAAAAGTATAAAACTTACGACTAACAAAGTTATACCCACAAAAAGTGCCTTTCGTGGTGATTTTTTTTTGTAAGGTACCATCAGTTTACATTGTAAATCAAGCAACAAACATAATACCAAAATTTAGAGTAGAGTTCACGATTGGCGTTCTTTTTTATATAATGAGGGTAGTTGAATATTTCTTTATATTTCACTAGTTGTCGTCCACCATTTGCTCCAGACGGGTATTTTTCCATTTTTCTTTCGTCAATAATGGATACGACACCTCGGGAAGCAGCTCAAGCTGCGGCACCACTTCAAGCAGGCGTTTGTTCGAATCAGCATGTCTTCGTTACTACGGACATACAGACGATAGCTAGAGGCTGGAGCATTTGATCGCCGATCAGCTGTTGGCTTCATCTGCAGCAGATGATCGGTATATTCAACTTACTGCTCTGCGAAATCAAGTTCAAGCCCAACGAAGTCTACGTGAGGAACGCCAAGTGGTCATAAGTTCTGATATCGCCTGAAGCCTTTCTGAACGAACCTCACTCCAAAGAGAGCCGATACAGGCCTAAAATCAATCTCAGTGTTGCATAAGGGGAAACTGTTGCTGGCAGCATCTCGTTAACCACATGTACAGCGTTAAGTTTCATCAACTCGAAGAGCCCTACTCGTGAATTGACTTCGTAACGCTACATTACTGAAATCCTGTGCGCAAGATATTATGCAGATAATGCATGTGTGGGGGTATCACTGCCACACATATAGTTGACGTAAATTAACAGTGAGTGACAACTACGATGTCACTCACTGTTGATTTACGTCAACTTTATACAAATGATGAATTTAATTCATTAATCATAATGAACGATAAATGAATATTGTTATGAATGAAGGCAAAATTTAATTAATTAATAATACAATGATATAGGGCAAGCGAAAATTAGACAAAGGCAAAGCGCGCGGTCAGTTTTGAGAATCGGAAGCGAGTTGAACTGAACGGGACTGGCGTGCGCGTCGATCTCTGTACGGCGGCCACGTACGCCGCTGGGACGATTCTTTTGTTCATCATTGTAAGGAATTGGTCCAAGTTAAAAGATGGCTTTAAACATTATCAGCGTGATGTTCATCATTATCATCCTGCTGAGTGAGTGAGTTTACCACATATGACAATACATGACCACATGTTGCACATATGGTAACCCAGTACTTACGTGACATCTGCATTCATACGATGGACTGGCCATCCCGAAGCCCGGACTTCAATCCTTCATCTCCTAAGAATTTCAATTGAATATTCCACTCCTGAATGGAATTCCTCAAGACAATGAATCGTGAGCCTGGTGAGGTCGATGAATAAAGAGGCTGCTGGCAGTTATCCGATCAGACAACGAGCAACAGGAGGAAATACTGAATACTGATTAAATCCTTTTTTTCATTACCAACAATTACACTACTAAAACGTCTCTAGTAAAATGCACAGTAAATTCCTATTAAATTGATTAACTTCAATAATTTTCCAGTAGTTTTATTGTCATGAAATGCATTTTCTGTAAGTATAACATAAGTAACTACAAGTATTATAACTTTAGTGATAATCATATCGGAGTTCCAAGGTAGCATGTGCCCCTTAATTTGCTGTATAAGGTTCTGCTGTATAATCTTAATTTTTATTTTGGTTTAATAATATTTCTCAATTATTTTCATTCTCTATTTAGAACCATAACAATACTTTATTTGTATAGGAAACAAAAAGTTAGCTAGTAAGAAACCAAGTAAGAAGGGATAAGCTGGAGTCACATTGCCATAACAATCTACTATTGAGGGTTTGAAAGAATACAACTAGTAGTCTAAATGTGTCTATTATGTTCAAAGAATAAGGGATATACTCCTACTTATATGGAATTTTACCTTTGTCAGCCTATTGACAAACTAGTGTGACTACCATTTGAAATTTTCATAATATTTTTCATGACATAAATAAAAAAATATTTTCATACAAGGCCACTAAGATACATATTTTTTACTTTGTAGAGAATGAAAATGATTTATTAAATAAAATTAAGATGCATTCAAATTTAAGAACTATTAGATTTTAATGATTTTATCTGGTTAGAAGCGATCATTCGATTTTCATTATTACAGATGTGCAGCTGACTTATTTAACATGATGAAAAAAGATAATACAGAGACAAGATATACGGAACTGGAAGAAACACTGAAGCGGCGATATAGAAGTGCTGTTTTAGCTATAAAGAGAAATTATATAAAGAAATACAAAATTTATCTTGAAAGCTTATCAGATGAAAAACTAGTAACATATTATAGAAAGGTGAAGAACAATCAAATTTAATTAAATAATAAACAATTTTCAAGAATTAAGTATATTTTTAATTTACTTATTATAATAATACACATTTAACACTACAGGTACCAACCACTATATAATAATTTTGTTGGTTAAGCAATAAACCCACTACTATGTTAAAGAATAAGTTAGTAACATTTGAGATTATAATATTATTTAATTTCCACAAACTAACCCGAGAGCCATTCCAGCTACAAAAGATGCCAAGAAAACATGAGACTCAGTTGCTTTATAATGTTCATCACCAACAAAATTGTTATACCAGCGCTTAGCTTTAACTTCTTTTCTCTTCAACAAATCTTCAGCTTTGTCCAGTTTACGATCCACAAATCTACCAACCTTGAAACAAAATATATAACATACTTTTATTCTCTTTACCCTACACTTTAGCAGGATTTTTAATAATCCTTTTCATAAAGAATTTACATAATTTACAGAAAATTCTTAAATTATAAAAGCACTTATTTACTTGACCAGCACAAGTGTTCTATACATCAGCCTAAATGCATTAGGATGATGCAATACCAAAAAAAAATCCTCCTGTAAACCCAGCAGAATAGTAGGAATTATCTTTGACAAACATTAAGACCTGTAACAAAATTTTTTAATGAAAAATAATTAACTACCATTCCCAAAATACTATAAATTATTATTATCTGGTCAAGTAATAAGAATAATAGTGGCATGAAAAAGAAAAAAAAGCTTTAATAGTTTCCTACCAAAAACTTACTAATTGTGGAAATTAATTGCAAATATAATCTATTTTGCTAATGATGAATGAATAAATTACAATGATGTAAGAATATTTTTTTATGTTCAGCCTATTGTGAGGCTCCATACATCAATTGTGGGCATCAACAGTAGCCTCTCAGTTCACATCAAAACACTTAAGTTTTGACATCCATTTTAGATCAACTATCTTGTTTCACACTTAACAAGTGGTTCATTTTATACATTTTCAAAGTCAAGTAATATAAGGTTCTTGTCTGATGTAAATTTAAGAACAATAATGTAGTGAACATTTTGGTTTAATGGTGTAGCAGACTTTATTGCGCTACGAACCTTAGAAATAAGATTGATCTAACAATAAGTGAATTTCATTTGTCTCATTCAACAAGGAATAGTTCATAAAATAAAAAAATAACCGTAAATTGATGAATAAAACATAGAACTTACTTTATTAAACCAGTCTGGTGATTTCCCTGTAGTTTCTTTTTCTATTTTGTCAGTGATTTTATCTACTTTCTTAGTTATTTTGTCCCAATTAATATCCACATATCCCTTTTGACTTGCAATGTGTAATAAAATGACACCTCCACCTACTCCGACTGCAGCAATTTTTCCAATTTTCATAGTAAGAAAACCCGTAATCCTGAAATAAAAAATTAAAAATAATCCATAGTTAAAGATATATTCGAAGTATATGGGTATTGGAATTAAACTTGATGACACATACCATCCTGACGCAGTTCCTAAAATAAGCTGCTTTGTAGCTGAAGTTTTTCCAATATCCGAAATAGCTTTTTCTATAAAATTTTTAGCGTCGTCTACCACTTTTTTTGCATCTTCTGCAGCATCCTCAACTTTTGGTTTAGCCATTTTTGTGTCAAAAATTGGAAATCACAACAAAGACAAACAAAGTATAAACAGATCAAGTATTACAGGTATGCGCTATTTTCATGGAAAAAATATTGAATCATAGACAAAAAGTAAAAACTACAGATACGGTGCATGTGACGTCACGTAACATAGTAAGTAGAGACAAATTCGATTGTGGTCACTACAAAAAAATGCCAGTACCACAATCTATAAGCTTGTGGGTAACATAATTGAAGCGATCTACTTGTTAATCGAGCAGCAAGACGACAGGAGAAATAAAAATGTGCAATAGTGACCAGATGTTTACTCCGACCCAACTAATACAAGTGTTTTTGACTAACAGTGAGTAAAAGTGATTATGTTATATATTTATTAAATATGGAAATGTAAATAGATAAATAAAGTATTATAAACTAATTATGGTGTGTCCTTTATCTTCTGTACATAGTGGAAGTAGGTGGTTGTAACATAACTTTGAACTTTAAAAATAAGACATCTTTTCGGCAGCAGCCTAATAAGATAGGCAGAGAGAACGGCGTGCCACAGATCAAGACAAACTCCGAACAGTCGTCGAGTTTCGCGCTCCGATTATTCGTCGAGCTTCCCGCTTCAAACAGCCATCAAGATGCGCGCTCCGAACAGTCGTCGAGCTGCGCTCCAACCAGTCGTCGAGCTTCGCGCTCCGAACAGTCGAGCTTGGCGCTCCAAAGAGCCGTCGAGCTCCGCGCTCCGAACTGTCGTCGAGCTTCGCGATCCCAACAGTCGTCGTGCATCGCGCTCCGAACAGTCGTCGAGCTTCGCGCTCCGACAACACACCACACAGCCCATAAGCCATGATGGCGAACCCGCAAATTATTGCGGCGCCGTTACCGAGGGATAGTCGTCCCCTTTGCGACCCTACCCGGGTTATGAGGTCCGCCTCGATGCCCGTAACCCACAGATTACTGTGAAGATAACCAGCAGTGGCCACAGATCATGATCATTTCATGTTATGTACTTTTTCATTTTGTTCATAACGTAAAATACTTCTTTTGACGCATTAGAAGCAAATGGTGAAAATATTTTTTACGACGTGCGCGCATATTAACAAATGTTATTATTTGTGTTTTCAAAACCATTTTTATAAAAAAAGAAAACAATACTTACAGTACTTTTAAGTATTTATTTTACTACCTATCACACCGTACATATTTTTCACATAATGATTACGGAATATTCAAGTACGGACTTGAATATTCCGAATCCTTGGAGTCAAGTGCTCTTATAATAAACCCATCGGTAATCTCGTCGATCCAGAGCTGTAGAGCCATATGACGAAACCCTTCTTCAAATAGGCTTCGTAGTTCGTTTTATTTTAGGTTTGGGTCAACAGTATGAGCTAAAGGTTTTGTCTTGGCGATAAAAAATCCTATTTCGTGATATATATTATTTCAAAGTAGGTGCTTGAGCGTCCATCATAACATCACAGCACGAAGGTATAACCATATAACTTAACACAACAAAACAGACCATAATAAAAACAACAAAGCAACAGAACCAAAAATCAAAAAAGATGAACAACATTTGCATTTGTACACTCTAGAAAAGGACGATGGCGTCCAGCCTGATTCTTAATAAATTTAGTGTTTTTTTTTTACGATTAATTTTTGTAAGGTTACAGTATGAAAATGGGTTTTCTTTTTTTTTTAATAAATCGACGTTAACATCATTATACGCTTCAAAAACCCGATGTTGTAGGTCAGCACTGCGAAAATAGCTGGTATCGTCATTTATAAACTATACATTTATATCAGTCAATTTAGTGTCATATTAAAAAACAGACTTGTTCAGTGGGTGGAAACCTACGAGACAAGCGTTGTAATAATTTTATTGCGCTATCTCTAATCGTTTTTCCGCACTGTTATATTTCCAGTTTCCTAAATGCACAAACCTTAAACTACGAAGAACTAATCATTCATTGCAGTGACAAAAAATTTGTAGTAATTCGTAAAGTTGTACAATAATCAACACTATAGTAAATATTTTCAAACAAGCTTGAAATATTAAAATACTAATTTAAGTTAAACAAAAAGCGTTACAATATCATATATTGTATCGTAATTTAGTTAACCTGTGTTTATTTTCTATAGAAATAATAATTTATATAAAAAACATTTTAATTGTACAAAAATAATGACCATTTATAAAAATATACTTGTAGCATTAAAACCTGTGAATCACCCGATTTATTGGTTTTCAAGACGTAAAAGTAGCTTAGGGTTATGGGTAAGGACTTTTTGCTGTTACAGATAATTGTTATATATGTGAATTATAATGGTAATTTATATGGTTCGATTTCGATCGAAAAGAACGATTATGATAAAAAAAAAACAATATTTATATAGAGATAAATGTATAAGTGAAGAATGAACTTAATACCTAAACTTAATATAAGCCTTTATTTTTTTTTCCAACTTTCAGCATCAAAATATTAATACTGAAATAAAACATAGCATTGAGAAGCACTGGAGTGAAATTGTCCTAAAAAATGAAAAAGTATGTGGAACACCTGTTTATATATTGCCAATGTTTCCATATCCATCTGGAAATTTGCATATGGGACATGTAAGGGTGTACTCTATATCTGATACAATGGCTAGGTTTTATAAGCTAAATGGCAATGATGTTATTCATCCAATTGGATGGGATGCATTTGGATTGCCTGCAGAGAATGCTGCTATAGAGCGTAATATACTACCTAATGAGTGGACAACATCAAATATTAAAACAATGAAGGACCAGCTTATCCAACTTGGTTTTAACTTTGACTGGCACAGGGAGTTTAGTACATGTGACCCAAAGTACTATAAATGGACACAATACATATTTTTGAAACTATTTGAGAATGGACTTGTTTATCAAAGCAGGGTAAGAATAAAAGTCACATACTAATTCTATGTGGTAGGTAGGCCTTGGACAAGAGTCTCAATAATGTGACTCACGCACATCAAAATATATGTAACAATTCATTCACAATTAAGGGTTGAGGTGGTCATGTGGACTGGAAACAGAAGTGAAAAGTGTGAAGTGAAGCTATTCTTATAGTGAATGAAATAAATGATAGTGATTGAAAATGTGAGAATGACCTGGCTTCTATTTCTGTTCACCAAAATGTGCTTAGTAAGCGTAAATAAAGTTTTTACTTCAATAATAAAAATATGCTATTTATTTACTTTTAGCGTTTTTCCAGGCAAAAGTGAATTGGGACCCTATTGACAAAACAGTTTTGGCCGATGAGCAAGTTGATGACAATGGATGTTCATGGAGATCTGGTGCCAAAGTTGAGAAAAAAACTCTTACCCAGTGGTACATAAAAACCACTCAGTATTCAAAAAGTTTATATGATGGTTTAAGTAATAGTAAATTGGAAAATTGGAAGGACATTATCAATTTGCAAAAGCATTGGATTGGTGAATGTAATGGAGTTGTTGTAGATATGAAAATATTATTTGGAGACAATAGCAAATTGTTAAATATATGGTCATCAGATCCATACAAATTCATTCATGGGGAATATGTGGTCATGAGCCCTGAAAGTGTTATTTTAGATGAGATTCCCAAAGAACATATTCCTAATTTGAAATGCTATAATCCAATCACCAAATCAGAAATGAAAATATATATTTCTAATGAAGTTTGTTTCCCTGAAGGTAGAGAAGTTTATATTGCATGTCCTTCTATTGATTTAGAGGATAGAAATATATCAAAACTTTTGAACATGCCAGTTAAATCAACCATTGAGATGGACATTGACTTAGAGAATAAAAGAGCAGTTAATTTGGCTCATTCTACAGGATGTGGTGGTTATATTGTAAGCTCAAAACTCAAGGACTGGTTGATATCAAGACAAAGGTATTGGGGTACACCAATACCAATAATTCATTGTCCAAATTGTGGCACAGTACCAGTACCTTTTGGAGATCTACCAGTTGAACTTCCTGATAGTAGTGAATCAAATTCAAAAAACACAACTCTGTCAAATTTTGAATCATGGGTAAACTGCAAGTGTCCAAACTGCTCTAGTGATGCAAAGAGAGAAACAGATACTATGGATACTTTTGTAGACTCATCATGGTACTATTACAGATTTTTAGATCCACATAATGAAAAAGAACCTTTTGATCGTAATAAACTAATTAAATGCACTCCTGTGAGTTGTTATATAGGAGGCAAAGAACATGCTGTTCTACATTTGTACTATGCTCGTTTTATGAGTCATTTTTTAAATGCAATTGGTTTGTCACCTAATAAAGAGCCATTCAAAAAACTTATAGTCCAAGGTATGGTAATGGGGCAGTCCTATAAAACAAAGTCCTCAGGAAGGTATTTGGCCCCTGATCATGTTGAAAAGATTGGTAATGAATACAGAGAAAAGGACAGTGGAGAGGTTGTTGTAGCACAATGGGAAAAAATGAGTAAATCAAAACACAACGGAGAAAACCCACAGAGACTAATTGAAACATATGGATGTGATACAACTAGGCTTCTCATTCTGGCTGATGTACCCCCAGCAACAAGCAGAAAATGGTCTGATGCGAGTAGGTAACCCATTACTAACAAAGGTTTTCATCTCCATTATAATCATCATGGAAAAATATGGCATAAACATCATTTTATAGTAATCAATGGAACCAAGGTTACTGTTAGCCTAATCCTGTAGGCTTAGGTACTGTCATGGTCATCTGATCATGGCATATCATTCCAGGAAACTTGAGTGGTGGCTCTCAAATTTCTCTATTCCTATTTTGCTGTATGCAATAAAAATTAAAGTTGTAATAGGTAGAGCAATTGCTGAATTCTAGCCTAATAGTGTCAGCTGGCCCTATTCAGCTTTTTGTAAAAATACAAACCTGTCTTCTTGCAAGAAGTAACAGGTATGATTTCAAATATTTGTGAATTTCCGGTAGCCTATTGGGGGCCGAGGGAATGGAGTAAATCAATTAGAGCTTAGCATATTTTTTTCTGAAACGATACCCAAGCATCTTGTTGCCCACACCTGTGTTATGACAATTCCCTCTAAATTTTCATAAGATGACCCTTCATATGAGTTGTCTTCCTTCACTCCCACTTTATGATCTAGTCTTACACACCATACAATACAATAGATGTGCCTGATTCAACAGGATCTGGTGGTGGATTTATTTGATGACTTTCATAAAGTATTTTTTGGAATTCTATTTTGAATAACAACATTTTCATTTCTTTCAATTTCTGGAATAACAAAATCTGATCCACTTTCCTACATCATCATAATCATTAATCAAAGTACATACTGGAGTTAAGTGATTTGAGCATTTTAATAAATCATTATTTGTTTTAATTGCAGCACTGCCTGGAGTTCTGAATTGGCAACATAGATTGTGGTTAACTATCAAAGAATTCTTGGAACACAGAAATAATAATGACTTATATATAACAAGCAAAGTAACAGAAGAGAAGTTTAAGGAATATGAGGCCAGTTTATCAAATTCTAGAAATTATTTTATTGCCACTGCAACATACCATTTTAAATATACACACCAGCTTAGTGTAGCAATATCTCGTTTACAAAGTTTAACCAGTATTTTGAGAGTAAGTATATAGTGTTTCTTATAATTGTTTAAAAAAATTTGGTGGATACCTTTGTTACAAACGAGAAATCAAAGTGACTACTAACATCCATTAAGACTTATCTAGAGTTTATGCAAATGCATTACCTTGATTTCTCCATCCCCCCATGGGTCACGGTACTCTAGCAAACCGTGCGGAACGCTACGGCATAAGTATTCTTCGCGCCAATGTTATACGAAAGAGAAAGTGGCCGGTCTGTTTCGGCTGGAATGTTGTTGCAAGCAATGTTTAATGACAGTTATCTAGATCGTATATAGTAGTTTCAGATGAGGACATTTTCTTGGCTCTAGAGTGATTTATAAAGTTGAGGTATTTAAAATGTTGAGGTTTATGTTTAATTATGAGATTTATTTCAGTCATCACTTTTGAAGAATTCATAAAAATGTCTTATGTTAATAGATAATAATTTATGTCTTGGCCAAAATTCAACCAAATTTTGGCCAAGACATAAATTATCATCTATTCTTTCAATACTTTGTGTTAAAGAATTACAAGTTTACATACGCCTTGGTGTTCATTGAGAGGGGCCTATATCCAGCTGTCAATAGATAAGAAATGCTAATGATTATGAGGATACACACATACACACAAACTCCTACATTTATATTATAAGTAGGATCAAAAATGTTTATTTTTCATTAGAACAAAGCACCTGCCGATGTGATTGCAAAAAGTAAAGAATACGAAATGGCTTTAGCATCTCTAATAATAATGCTGTCACCGGTGACGCCTCATTTCTGCTCGGAACTGTGGGCGGGTTTTACGTCTGCTCCAAACAAGGTTTTAGAGGATTCCAATGCAGTAATGTGGGAGAAGGGAGTCCTCAATCAAAGATGGCCTACAGTGGATACAAATTATCCCCTATCTTTTCAGTGTAAAGTAAGTGCTACTTTAGTTACCTTTCTCTTTACTTTTTAAACGGTATAGTTATTTGTTAACCGTGGGCGATACTGGTCCCTTATTTTTGATATACACAGGTTATAATGTTATCCCAGCGGAATATCGACTATGGTGACCAACGTTATCAAGACTATGCGGGACATGTTATAGTGCAGAGTAGTGTACGCAGACACAAGTGTTCTCTCTACTCCCTCAGTCTCCTATTCCTATGTGGCAGCAGTCCAATATGAACGGGGAGGTATCAGGATTACTACCTGCAGCTTAATGTGCTCACCGAAGCACGGGGGTATAGCACCGCCATCTTCTAGGCCCTAGTCTGTTACTGGAAAACCCCAATAAAGCTCTGGTCCTACCCTTTTACTTTAAGTTCTGTGGCTGAACACATTTACTACTTTTTTTTTTCAAACCAGGCAGTCATGTACATAGGACATATACACAAGTAAACAGGCAGTCGGTGTCTGAGACTGCAAATTATGAAGATATACTTATAAACTTGCTTTTCCAATGATTCAAAGAGTATTGAAGCCTTTAGTCTAGATTATAATATTAAGGTTATGGTTGTTTAGTTGGAGAGGTAATTGTTTAGTTGCTTTAGTTATGACAGAAAATTTGAACATTGTGTTGAACTTTTGATAAGACGTTAACGGACCGTTAAGTTAGTGCCAAAGTAAGACGCGCGTAAGTTGGAGAAGATTCGAAAACTGTTAATAATTTCAGGTTGATGGAGCGGATAGATGTGAGCTTAAAATAGAAGCTTCCAAGCTTCAGCATTTAACGGAAGAAAAAGCTCTACAGATGGTGCTTGAAGAAAAATCGGTACAAAACAGAATAAAACATGGCATCGTGAGAACAAAATACGAGCTATACCCGGGCTGCCGCGCCATTCTGAATATATTTACAAATAGACCGGTTACGAAAGCAAAAAAAGAGGAAAAACTAACAGTTGAGATGCAGTAGTTTAATAAATAATTATATATTAGTTATTTCCATTTGTTTTTTTTTTCAATCAACTAATATTATGACTACGACGATGATTGGACTATTCCAACAATCAGATTTCTTATAGGATCCAAACGTGACCACCAGAAGTGACGCCTATTTCAACATAATCATATTTCACGTGGTACATAATTGTGTGAGGCTCGAAGTGCCGAATACCCACAAAAACGACTGTGAGTGCCACCAGTGCCGCCTTTGGTGAGGTGCCCCGGAACAACAAATCATCAGGGCATCTCGACGACTAGTCAGCCCCTAAGGGACCGACTCCACCTCCACAGATGGCGTTGTCCCGCACCACAAGACAACACCTCCAACTTTGGGACAGTGCAATGGGGTGAGGTTCCCATTCTCGACCCTTGCCCCATGCGAAAAGCGCCGCCTCCTTTTGATCTGTCGTCCCCTCTTCTTATAAGAGGGGTACAAACAGCACCCGCCCTCCTCGGGTCAATTGGCTTTGCCCAAGGCGTCTGGGTTCACCCCAGGCTACTGAGCCCCACACGACAATGCTTGAACCGTGGCGGGGAAATGGAAGTGACGCCTATTCCAACATAATCATTCACGTGGTACCTAAATGTTACCACCTAAGTAGAAGTGACGCCTATTCCAAAATGTTGATATTTCACGTGGTATCGTAAGTGAGACCACCTAATTAGTAGTGACGCCTATTCCGATAATATATTTGACGTGGGATCCAAATGTAACAAACTAAGGAGAAGTGACGCCTTCATCATCATCATTATCAGCCCTTATCGGTCCACTGCTGGACATAGGCCTGTCTCAATGAACGCCAAGACGACCGATCTCCTGCTATTCGCAACTATCCCGGACCGGCTACTGCACGGAGACTAAGTAGAAGGGACGCCCATTCCAACATGTACGTAACAAACAATATTTCACGTGGGATCTAAATGTGACCACAAAGTTGAAGTGACTCCTATTCCAACATAATTATATTTCACATACGATCTAAATGTGACCATCAAGTGCGAGTTATGCCTATCCCAAAACAATCACATTTCACATAGGATTTGTAAGTATTTTTCAATAGTATTGAAATTATTCAACGGGAAGACGGGGTATGGTAAAGCTTCAGTGTGGCGGGACGGGCGGGATGAGGTGATGACTGTTTTCGGCCTATTCCGTTTTGTTAGACTTACTTCGATCGATCTAACTATCCGGAAAAAAACATTCCGTTCTGTTAGATAATGTTGGCTAACAGAAAGGAATAAAATATATGATTCCGGATTATCCGTACAAAGACTATTTTGGAGTGGTGTTGCTTACATTATCTCAATACTGACCAAAGTCAAAAGAATGAGAAATTGTCGAAATGGTGAAAAATTATTGGAGCAAGGTCCGGGGAGTGAGGTGGGTGTTGGAGATATTGCAACTGTAGTTCCCCCTAATTTAGCAATCGTCTGTCTTGAAGTATGAGCTGTAGCGTTGCTATGAAACAGCAGAAGGCGTTGCTTAACGACTAGCCTTTCCATCATAATTTTCAATTATTGAATACTGTCAAAAGTGTACTAGACATCTCTGGCCAGATCTTAGAGAGCTGTAGCGTATCACACCAGTGCCGATTTTGCAGAAAATTAAGTAGACCTAAAATTTTGTGAAGTAGGCAGGAAATTGCTACCTCGAATGACCCCATACTCATCGGAATCTCATACCGACCATATACAAGAAGACAAAACGGTGAATTGTAATGTAAGTAGTAATTCTGGAAATAGGGGGACTGTTTTGATTTTTCGCTAGGAGATTATTTTGATGAAAGGGTCAGAATAGTAAATTTTAAAAGAGACGGAACTTTTAGAAGCTGTCCGCAACTTTTTGCATAACTATACACCATACACGGTGATGTCGGAAGTAAGGAGACCGTGACACGAATTATTCCATTGCTTTATTGTTTTACATATACATTACATGATACTCTTCCAAAATATTAAATCTCAACTACCACTATGAGAACCAATTAAATATACAACAGATTTCGAAGGGGCGGCTATGTCTACTATAAGAGTCACCTTTCCAGAAATAGATGTAAGGGGATGCTTTACTATTTTCCGAATAATGTTTGGATAAAATACAACTGATAGGCAGGCAAAAAAGAACATGTACCAAAGAAGTTGTTGCACTTTCCTGTGTGTTCCCATTGATACAAAGGCATATGGTAAGAAAAGGCTGGGAGTATATCAAAAATGTACATTCAAGTAACTTTAAAATTATAAAGTTCATTAATTGTATGGTATATATTGGTGTGTGTTTAGGGAACGTCACCGAACTAAAAATATTCTAGAAGGGTAGCATTATTCTATAAACAAAGAGTGCAGACTAAAAACAATCAAATTTGTGAATGTGTAACAGTATACGATGACTTCAAGATTTGACTCCAAACGCATACAAAAATAAAGTTCCAGAATTTTTAGAAGATGACCGAAAATTAGACCAGATAAGTAAAGATAGATATATATTGAAAAATGCCAGATAAATCTGTTAAGCGGGTATATAAGTGTAGGACACTTCCTAGGAATGGTGAGTTAAGGCGCTCAGGTGTACTTACAACTTACAAATTGAGAGCTGCGTAAAATTACTTAACCGTCACAATAATCAGAGAACTTTGAATGTGTTGTTACTTGCGATGAAATGTCGATCCTGTACGACAATCAAAAACCCAAATGAACCAAATTTCTGCCGCATGCGTTAGGGACTGGCGAGGGTTGAATGGGCTACTACTGGTGTCATACTCTACCTTATTCGAAGATCTGGCCAGGGAAGTGTAGAGATTTGACAGTATTCAATAATGGACAATTATAACGGAAAAGCTAGTCGTTAAGCAACGGTCCGCCTTAGGCTTTATTCCGGGTCTCATAATGTAATATGTTAATAGATTTCTAACAGTAATGTTTTAAAATTAAATATTTTATAAAAAAGTATATCTGTCATCTTTGACTGTAAAGCTTAATGTTTTAATGTTCTCTGTGTTGTAGAAATGAATATTTAGGATGGCTGACGCTATCTGCCATTCCCAAATCATAGTTAAATAGTTTTCATTAAAAATTTCAAATTGTGGTTATGATATATATATTGATTAAATGAATGTATATAAAAGTTTAACTAAACCTCTAACAGCCCTTTAACCCCATGTGAACAAGGATTATAGAATTATAGAATCTTATAGAATAAAATAGTAACAGATTAAAGTTTAGATACTATATCAAGACCTCTATTTACAAGTGACCGTTTGGTCTTCTTGTATATGGTCGGTATGAGATCATTCGAGGTAGCAACTCCCTGCCTACATTTACTTAATTTTAGGTCTACTTCAATCTTTACAAAATTAGCACTGTTGTCCATACTCTACAGCTCTCTAAAATCTGGTCAGAGAAAAGTAGTACACTTTGACAATATTCAATAATTGAAAATCAAAATGGAAAAGCTAGTCGTCGTAGTGTTAAGCAACAGCCGCTGCTGCTTCATGACAACGCTTTAGCTCATACTTCAAGATAGACGATTGCTAAATTAGAGAGAGCTACAGTTGTAATGTCTCCAACAACCACCACACTGCCCTGACCTCGCTCTTATATTTTTTCACCATTTGGACAAATTCTTATTCTTTTGACTTTGGTCAGTATTGATATAATGTAATAAGCATCATTCCAAAATACGAGGTGATTGGTAAGTATCCGAAACGACAAAGAAAAACTTTAATAATCTATTTAAAACAATTTTATTTTTCTACGTAGTCTTCTTCTACCTCGATGTATTTAGTCCAGCGCTTCTCCAATGCCGTTACACCAATTTTTTAAAATGTTTTCTCTAATCCTTCAAAATACTCATCTACGGCGACAATGAATTTGATGAAAATCTTGGCCACCCAACCATTTATTGAATACGAATTCGGGAAACAGACGTCATCACTTTACCGGCCGACAAAATCGTTTTTGCTTTCTTCGGCACAGGTTTTCCGCTCTTAGTCCACTTCTTAGATTATTATATCTTAGTATAATTATGTATCCATGTTTCATCTATTGTCACATAACGCCGCAAAACTCGCTAGTATCACGCTTATACAGCGCCAAACACTCCGACGAATCGTCCACTCGACGTTGCTTTTGGTTAACAGTGAGCAAACGCGGCACACATCGCGCGCAAAACTTTCTCATTCGCAAATTTTGGTGTAAAATGTTAAAAACGCGTTCAGAGGAAATGCTTACCATCTGTGATATCTGCCACAACTTTAAGCGCCGATCGATAAAAACGATTTTTTGAATCTTTTTGATCATGTCCGGATTTGTGAAATCATTTATTTGGACGGCCAGATCTCTTGGCGTCTTCGCAGCTCAGTCGCCCACGTTTGAAATCAGTTACCCAGGTGTGAAGTGTACTCAATGCAGTAGCAGTATTACCTATAACACTGTCTAGCTTGACTTTAATCTGGGTTGCAGTTTTCCCTTTAAAGACGTAAATCATTATCACCGCACAAATTTTGTTTCTTCTTTTCTTCAACAGTGGAACTGTTGAGAAAATTTACGACAGAGAAAGTTCTAGGCCCCCTCACACAAATTCTACCAGTTCTGTTATGAATACCTTTAACACCCCATAACGCTGAACTATCCACTGTACTGTTAGAATTTGGCGTTCTATTTTAATTAAGATTGTAGAATATTCTGTAATAAATTTAGTTTGCCTGTTTTTTTAAGTTTGTCGTTTCGGCCAGTTATCAATCAGCCCTCGTAGTCTTTGTACGGATAACCCGGAACCATATACTTTATTCTTTTCTGTTAGCCAATATAATCCAACAGAACGGAATATTTTTCCAGGTTGTTAGATCGATCGAAGTAATAGTATGACAAGACAGAATAGGCATTTTTTTCAGCGGTGGAAACGATGACGATGGTGATTTAAATATAACTCTCAGTCAATCGCAATCTACACTAAAATATTATTTGAAATATTCAAGTATAGTAAATAGAGTTGCTACAACTGCTCATTTTTAGGGTTAATGCAACCAAAAGGAACACATAGCCGTTTTGTAAATATTCTCAATAATTCAAAAAAAAATTGTAATTCAACCCCGATGGGCTTGAACCATGGTGGGGAAATGGCACGATTCTAGGTCAACCTGACAGTGGGGCATAGCAGCCCGGGGTGAAGTATCTCAGACACTTTTGGCGAAGCCAATTTAACTGAGGGCGCTGCTCTTGGTTGTGCTTTTATAAGAAGAGGGGGCTAAAAAGGAAGAAGAGGAGGCCCTTTTGCGCACGGGGCAAAGGGGCGAGGGTGTGAATCTCACCCCATTACACTGTACCAAAGTTCGCGGGCTTGTCCTTTGTTTGGGGGATAACGCCTCTGAGTTGGTATCGGTCCCTTAGGGGTTTGACTAGCCATCGAAGTGCCCTGACGGTCTGCAGCACCACCAAACGTGGTACTTGTGGTACCCGCGGTGGTTTCTGTGGGTATTCGGCACTATGTAATGTGCCGCGATCCCCACACATCACTGGACCCCACCCAGAGCGTAAATACGTTTCCCTGCGTCTACAAAAAAAGGTTGTCGCGATGCTCGAGAGCGACGAGTCCTATCAGGCGATGGCTTTCTTCTGCGAGACCGTCATGTCCCAGAAGGAAGCCGACGATTGGGTGAGAGAGAAGGCTGCTGACGCGGACTCCCCCCCGCCGACAACGAATGGGGGTACGAAGGAGGCGCTATCTGCAGTTCTTTCAGTAGTGCCCCTGTGTTTTGTGTCGGACCGGAATTCGAACCCGATCCACTTCATTAAGACACGGCGTCGTGGGGACGGTCATAGAGTAGCCGGACAGTCCCCGAGGAGGTGAAGTCTTTCCTTTTCGCCGTGGCCAGCCTGTCGCTGGAGGGGTCCTGTTGATTGCAGATCCGGGACCCTCCATTAATTGCGGCCGAAGGCTCCCTTATGGGTTTAGTTGGTATTGCTACCCAATGGCCGAGTCCAACAAAGGTCTGGGGGTCTACCCGGGCTCCCAGGTATCATGCGTAAATGCATTCCCCTTCGTCACCAAAAAGAAGAAGGTTAGGTTAGGGGCCCACGAACATTTTTAATGCGGTGAGTGGTTCACAAAACCTATCAGGCCTACGGGATATTTTAATTCAAGAATTATAATAATATTGTAGCGATTTATCATTTATTTCGTACCTTTAAGTTGACCAGTATTACTAAATGACATGCATTTTTAGAATTGAATGTCGTTTCTAATTGCCCCTTTGGCAGGAGCAACAGGGATTTTGTTACAAATTGTATATTTTTTAATTATTTCCGTTTGTCTGTAGAACAGACACAGGTTTGGTACCTGGTGTGTCTTGAGGCTGTCACAATCAAGACACTTGTTGTCATTTTAATGATTTGCGTTTGAATGATGACATCTCTCTTCTCAGACTTTGGGGCGGTTAAAATGTGACAATCAAAACAAAACCCCTATGGCGGTGCAGGGTTTCTTTCTGTTCTTGCTTATTTGCACCGTATTCGGATCGTCAGCGAGCCTCAATCACACATCGCATCTTATCCTGGACAACTGGCAGAATTTAAATATATTTCCCCGCGACACCAAAACAAAAATAACAACACTAGGCGTCCAATGAAACACAAACATAGTGGGTATCTACGTACGTCTATATGTTTCCATTTCAATGTTAAAATTTACAACATGTTACTTAGGAATGTGTTAGGGTAAGGATTTTCTTACCGCAGACTATATACAATATGGCAGGCACATCAAATCATCAAAAAATATGGTATTATAATGGAGCAAATCCCTTTCTATCACACGTTTTTAAATTAAGAACACATTCACAATCAATATGTAACGTAACACTATAAACTAGTTAAGGAAACTATTTATCTAGCACTCCGTGATTTCTTTTTCTCAAATAATTGGTTCCAGTATTCCTGTAAGTTTGCTCTTGAATCCTGTAAATAAAAACAGAGGCCCAATAAGATTATATTTGATAAAAAAAATAATTAAAATATACTGGATATATGTAAGTCGGTTTGCGGATGATATAATTTTACGGGTCGATTCTCTAACTTGTCTGTGAACGTATCACCCGATGGAGTGAAAGAGGCGCCTTCTATTCGAAATTTCATACTTTGTCGTGTATACATATAGCATTATCTATTTACAAGACGTTATCACATCAACATCAGACTAACATATGATATTAACAATATGTACCTAATTACATAAACTTTACAAGTATTCATTAATTTCCATGATGTTTCAAGAACATTAGACAAATATTCTAGGGCAACTGTGGTGAATACCAATAAGTCTTAGGGCCATTTTGACAGGTTCCAATTATAGTCATGATTAGCCTATAAAGTATCAAGTAAATTATGGGTTTCGGTTTCCTTTGGGGAAGGGAGATGGATAATCTCACTATCCGTTTACCTCTTACACTTATTTGTACCAATTTGAATCCATATTTCTACTTTATATCTTTCACAGATTTTACATTTCTTGTTATTGGTGCCTCTCGTTAGATATTTGCAGACAGACATTGCAGCCACTACACGGACGGTACCGAGTGGGAAACGGCAACCCTTTTCCACTCTCCCGCAAGGTCTCCAGAGGCGAAAACCTCCTGGCCAGGTGTCCCTTATCCCTTTTCCCCCAACCACCGTCCCAAAAACACAGCGTTCGAGTCGGCGTCTGTCCATAGGGCCATCACAGGAGTGGCTCCACATACGGTTCCCAGTTCGCTCAGGGACCTATGAAAGCGCCCCAACAAATGGACGGACGGCTGTCAAGCAAAGATTTCGATAACATATATATATATATATATTCTTAGAGGTCAATATGACCTCGAGACTCGAACAAGTCTCCAGTAGGGACCAAAGCTCCGGTCTGGACCCCCCTCGATCCGGCAACGGGATCGAATGCGAGGAAATTCGCACGGGTTTCGGTTTCATAGGTTCCCAATTAGAAGGAACTGTCAAATTGAGCATTATATCGGACGACAAAAATTAAAAATAATTGAATAAACGAACGATGTCACTAACGGTTGTGTTTTGTCGCAGAACAACAATTGATGCTATTATGACACAGTAATACATAAGTACAGTTAACTTTTGAACTGCAATCATGATCATTAATTTACAACAGTGTAGTCTTATTATTTTCGTCGTAAAAAAAATATAAATTTGTACTTGACAATATGCAAACATATTTATACAAATAATTGAGTTTACTTAAATTATTTAATAAACAGTGGTTCAAAATATTTTTTCGACATTGCCATTCCGTCAATTTATCTAAATTAAAACTCGATGGTGAAACCGAAATAAATTATTTGAGACATGTGTAGCTACATTTCCTACATGTTGACTACCTTGTTGTAGTATGTAATAACCCGTTAAAGCACTTATTTGGGTAAAATAACGTGCATGTGTTCCTCGGATCCGTTGCGTTAAAACAAGAAGATTTTGTATTCAAATTACATAATTTAATTTTATCCAATCTATTTGAAAACATAATAATAAAATACATATAAATTTAATATTCCTGCGTCCTATATTTCAGCTCAACTAAGCGACTTGGGTTTTTCAATCTTAAAGCTCTTTTTCAATTTGGCATTTGCTATACTAATTTCTACAGATTTCGTATTACGCATTTTAAGTATACACTGTAATTGCTTCTTACCGAAGTCTTTTCTAGACAATGAACAAAATTTTAAACAATAGCTACCTTCTTAGCTTCTCTCCATTCCAAGTCTCTAAGACGACTTAACCCTTTAAGATTTCTGTCAAGAATCCTAAGAAACTCTGTTCTGGTTATTTTTGGCGACTCTGTGGTATTTGCAGATGGATTCATAGTTGGCATAGCCTGTAAACCAATTATCTAATGTATTATGCTAAAATCTAATAGAATTCGTCTGCGTCTCCTGCGAAAGAAACTTTGTTAAATGATCATCGGCTGCGACTTTCTTAATGTTCAAGTGTATACTGAAATGTCTTTCCGATTATTGTACCTTATATTAATGACTGATTGTGTAACAGTAATTTTCAATTTAAATTTTTCTCCTGTTTCCGTACATCACAGTTCGTTATAGCGACGCCGAGGTGACATGGATAGATTGGAGTCCCAAGTGATCGAGTCTTGGCGTTCATTGAAATACGCCATCCATTCTATCTACCACCTGCCTAGACCCCATAGTTTCCGCTGAAGCTGTAGCTATTTGCATTTCTCATCTAATATAGTATCAGTGACAATAAATTATAGGACAATTAAAAGCTATTGCCCTTTTTCCTTCACAATGACATTACCTATTAGTACTAGTAAATACCTGATGAATACGTAGCAGCATTAAATCTTTATCGGATCAAAGTACTAGGTACCTACATACCTGCTTAAAATTAGTGGGACAATATCTTATTTTATAGTTATCATAAAATAAAGGGAGACGGGAGGTATCCCGTCATAAACTTACATTTTCGTCCGCAAAATTATTGTTTATTAAATCAGAAACTTGATTGTAAGCGCTTTTGGTATCGTTGATTTGCTGAAATGAAATAGCATGGATTATACAGTGCTCATAACTATATATACATAGAAATTGATGTACAGGTACTCGATCACCTCTAAGATAACACGGAAAATTGTCCCGAAGAAACCCCACTTAGGCTTCACAGGTACATTCTTTCCAGAGTTTAGCGCCGACTGTCGGAATATTCGATCCTTTGCTATCGAATTATCTGCTGTCGCCTGAAAGAGAAATGTTACACACAAGTCCATTTATCTTCGCTTCGCCTTTTATTATCACGGACTGTATCGCTACCATAACAAATTATACACTTGAACCTCCATCGGGTATCATATTATCCCTTGGTGAAAACCGCATGAAAATCGGTTCGGTACATATGGACATTTTATGGGCCTTGTTTTATAATATGTGTTCCGCCATAGCTTCACCCGTGAATAACAGGTGTCAAATTATACACTTAGACCTTCCTCGGGAGTCGCTTTTTTCGAGGTAAAAACCGCATGAAAATCCCTTTATTAGGAATTCTGAGGAAATCAGACATGTGGTCAGATTTTGGAGACTTTGTGTGATAGATTACATTTACCCTTTAAGTGGGGACCAATTCTAATGCTTCCCAAAAATGTTTTCTTGACTCTATAAAACAGTGATTAAAGGTCTTATTATTTTTTAAATTCATTCTAATGAAACTAATTTAAAACAAATCAATAACATTAGACGCAGAAAAATACGAGATAGGAAACAGAAAGAGAATTTTGTCAAACCATCTCATACTCGTTTCATTCGTCCGATGGTATAACTTGCCTTTAACCATACAATTTCCATACCGGTACAACTAGAACGTAACATAAGGAAGTAATGATTTATACTGCTACGTGTACTAACTTGTTGTGCGCCGACTAGTGGTGCTGCGATTGCAATCGTCATAACCAATAACATCAGGTTTATGGTACTCCGGGTCATCTTGTCGCTGTGTTAGCTATATTAAAGTACAACAATAAGCCTTTATTGGTCCTGTAAATAAGCTTTATTATTAATATCTACTATTACTGCTGTGATAACAGCTTCGGTAAGTGTATGGAATCCGGCCGGTACACAGGTTTGATAGGCGTCGGTAATCCTTCACCTAACGATTTTACCATAGTAAAAAATGAGGGGTTGTAAATTAGTAATCTGACAAACGACTACCAACGTTAAAGATATATAGAGCCCCTCTAAGATCTGCATATTTGACATGCGTAGCCCTCATTTTCTACTCCTCTCCAATGGCCCAATCAATGGGTATGAATTTAAAAAAAAAAGCAAAATCTTGTACCTGTTTCAAATATCTTGCGTTATTAATAACCTGAACTAATGCTATTGTACATACTAGTGATCGAAAATAAAATTAATTTTTTTTTTGTAAAAAATAGTCAAATTTTTGTGCTTTACAGTGTTCGAGGAATATGCACACATGACACTTTCATTATATAAAGTGTCTTACATAAGTTAATGCATTTGTGCTTGCCGTTATTTAATCAAAGTATTAACGTCTAATGCATATTATATTAAAATATAATTAGATATTGCTCCCACCTTTACAGTTCAACGAACTAGGGTTAATTTCTGAACATCTTCTCTACACAATATTCAACTCCATGTGTTAAATGATCTAAGTTGCAAACGTACCAAACTCGACTTAAGCAATTCTTTAAAAAAGCGATGTGATGTGTTCTTTCTTCACGCATTAATATACTTATAGATATAGGTGGATAGATAAATGTAGATAAGCCACTTGGTCGTTACCTTTTAAAGAAAAGAAATCTTAATTATCTTATGTAAGTCGAAGGTCGATTGAGTGCAACGGAGAGTTGCATTTTAGACACAAATTTATGTAATTACAGCAGTTTTACAATAATGTATTAAACTTTCCGCCAGGTCTACGTTCTAACGAACCTTCATACAAACAATAATTAACTCTGTTCTAAATTTATATATTTATAAAACTGCTTTGAAAAAATCTCATATAATTTTAAATATTAACGTAACTAGGGGCAGTGGACAGATTGTTTTTTATCTCCTATTATAAATGTTGCAACTTGCAATTCATCAATCATTATGACCCATTATCGGTCCACTGCTGGACATAGGCCTCTTTCAATGAACGCCAAGACGACCGATTACTCCAGTCCATCCCGGAACATCTACTGCACGGTGATCGTCTTCTCATCTAGTGAACGGTCGACCAACATTTTCCTACACGTGGCCTCCACTCAATTACTGTAGTGGCCCATCTGCCATCTGATCTTCAGAGTGTGTGACCTGCCCATTGTCACTTCAGCGAGCTTATTCTTTGTGTGATATCAGAAACTTAAGTCCTCTGCTTCAAGACTTCGTTACGAATTCTATCGGCCAAAGAAACATCCAACATAGTACGTTCTTGCGGACCGGTCCTAAATTGAGAGGTCATGTTTCCGCCCAGTAGGTCATCACGGGAGGCGACGTGAGAATGTGACGAAGCTTCCGGAATGCTACCCAACCCAACTGAATCCTTCTATCGGCTTTCGGTTCATCCTAAGGCCAATACGTTGGGAGGATTCATTTGGCTGTGCAACATTTCCTGCAAGCTGTCCAAAGATTCGGCCAACACAACGATATCGTCGGCGAAACGAAGATATGAAATCTACTCGCCGTTAACGTTTATGCCGCATTCTCATCAGTTTAAAGTCTTAAAGACGTCCTCCAAAGCATTAGTGAACAGTTCCGGGGAAATAACATCCCCCTGTCGCACTCGATGCAATTGGATTAGCTTTGTCTGATCTCCCGAAATCAGAACGGACACAAAAGCAGCGTCAAATAACGTTCTGAGTATTTCGACGTATCGCCAATCGATCTGACTATTGACTGGTGAAAATATAGATTGTTTAACCAAACTCACAGACTATTTACGTAACGTATCATTTTAATAATATCAAATCTGTACATCCTGTGATTTTTTTTGACAAGTACCTCTTACCTTATACCTATACAAATATACTTTTATATACAAGTACCTCTTACCTTATACCTATACAAATATAAATATCTGCGGGTATTTCGTAATATGTTGCTGCTGCTTTGATTGTGTTGCAATTCAAAATAACCTCATTGGCTGCTTGCTGACTTTTTTCCCAATAATATTTTTTTAGTTGGATGTGAATTATATTTCTCTGTAAAAATAAAACACATTATTATCAAATAAAAATGTAAATTTTGGGGAATTCTAGCAGATAAATTAAATCGATCATAGGTAGGTGTGCACACCTGTGGGCGTGTGCGACTGAGTGGGCTAATGGTATAACGAGTACATGCACTCTTCTGAAAATTTTTTTTTTCTTTTCTCCTCTAATTTCTTCTGATTTGTAAGTTTTCCTACGCTCGAGTGTTCCCTCTCGTCAGTAATATTTATCACATAGTTTAGTAGTTGGTTAGTTCTCCTTTTTTTCCTCACCGGCCCTGTGTGGGGCCGAAAGTCACATAATAGTGCCGAATACCCACAAAACCACCGCGAGTGCCATCACTGCCGTCTTTGATGAGATGCCCCGGAATAACAAATTATCGGGGCACCTCGACGGCTAGTCAGTCCCCTGAGGGATCGACGCGTCCTCCATAGAAGGGTTGCCTCGTACCATAGGAGAACCGCATTAACTTTGGGACAGTAAAATATGGGTGAGGTTCCCATCCTCGCCCCTTGTCCCATGCACAAAAGCACCTCCTCCTGCTGCCCCACTTCGGTTCAATCTGCGGAGATCCACCGCCATGACCAGGCTTGAACCATGGTACAAGCACGCCCAGCAACACGCGCAGCAACACACACGCAGCCACAGAGCCAAATCCATCACAACGGACATCAGTCCACCAACCTGCGCGAAGATCTGAGGACTTCGAAAGGGAGCGGTGCCAACGCGGTAGACTCTGGATCCACGCTGACGATCTTAGGAAAATCATTCTTGAGATTATCAGAGAGGAGCTGAGGGCATCGTGAGGGAAGAGCTGTCCAAAATCCTAAGGGACCCGCGTGTTCGGGCACAAACTATGCACGCACGGGGCCAACAAAGGCGAACCAGTGATGGACCAGGATTTGGTCAGGCATGCTCACTTGTCGCCTCGGAGGTGTAGGAGGCAAAAGTGATATTTTTCAGAGGTCCGGCCAGCAATATGACCTACATATAATTCTAGATTTGGCTGAAACCAACGCAGCTCGTCAGGCTACATAATTACGTCGCGTACCGGAGGTACGAGGTGTCGCCGTGCGGCACACCGTATAGAGGTACGGTCGCGCTTGTTCGGCGGGACGTCGTTCATGACGCGCTGGAGCTGAGTCCCTTCACCGACACGAGCTCGACTGGAATGGTCAAGTTCAATGGTTCAAGTTTCTGGGGAGAACTGAGTATATACGCGGCTTACAGACCACCCGGGAAAAGCTTCGAACTACGTGATGTCCACGACGTACTTAGAGACGGTGCCAAAGTTCAAATAGTCGTCGACGTGAATTCCAAGCAACCCGCTTGGGGCTCGGTGGCCACGAATTACACTGGCGCCAGATTGCAGGTGGATTCTGTAGAACACGCTTACACTGTGCTAGGGCGTCCATTTGCTATTCACGTACCAACGAATACTCTGCACACAAAGCCACACTAAAACTGTCTGTGAATAAGAGGGAGTGTCAGGCTGGGAGAGTACAATCTTCCAGGCAGGCGAAAGTGACACAGACCTGAATGCCTTAAACAAACGTCTCACGAGGCCAAAAACCAACACCAGTCCACTCCTAGACACGACAGGTGCTAAACACTACGGAGCCAAGCCCGTGCTGAGCTGCTAACATCACATTTATACACGCAATTTTCACCACACCCAGCGTCGCCATCATCCACAGAGATGATCTTCGGGACAGGTTTCATCTCCCCCTCTGAGCTGCGGAAGGTCGCATTTCGCCTCTCGAGGCGCAAATCTCCGGGCCCCACGACGACGCTGGAGATAATTCTCAGGCGTACAGCCGCGGCTGTCACTCAAGTCGCGAATGGCATTCTCAGCACGGCCCACTTTCCGGAGACCTGGAGAGAGGGGAGGGTTATCGACCTGCCGAAGTTGGAGAAATTCCGAGGTCTGCCCGGAAGCTACCGGCCGATAACGCTGCTGCCACACGTCGCCAAGTTGTCCGAGAGGCTCCTGATCCGTAGGCTGAAGCTGTACATTTCTATAAAGGATGAGCAGTTCGGCTTCCGGAGCGTTCACTCGACTTACAGGGGATACACTCTGTCGCGGTCTTTCTCGGTATGGAGAAGGAATTCCACAGGGTGTGGCCCCCGGGGCGCCTGTACAAGCCGGCGGCGTTTGTAAGACTAGTGGCGTCTTTCTTGGAAAATTGGTGAAATCACCATTACATATATTTCCATTCTCCCTCGCTTATTTAACAAATTGAGTACATGTTTTGTAAAAAGTATCATAAAAAAGCAACATTAAACAGAAACTAAAAGCACACTTTTTAAGTAATCTGTAGATGAACAATAAGTTTCCATTCACTACATATTTTATTAATGTATAACTAGATGAGCATTCCATACATACCTCTATGGTTTTTGGTCTACTCAAATAAAAATAATGTATATTTTTATGGAAATAAATTAATAAAAAATATACATAGGTAGCGCCATTTTTTATATAACACAAGGAACGTGTATTCGCTGAGACTCGCATAATAAGCCATGCGGTTCGAATTATGTATCTTTGAGACTCACGCGTTCGGTCGAAATAATGCCTCAACGTTAAACACTTATCCCGCATTTGCATAGTGCAGTCGGGTAAAGAAGTAGATTTTTAGAAAGTATAATGACAATTTATTAAGGAAAGCGCGAAGAATAAATTTTTTAAACCTTGAAATTTTTTGTAAAGTCAATTAAAACATTCAAATTTCAATTAAATCCATCTCTTGAAAAGACGAGAACTTCGTATTAACCGATTATACTCGTAGGTAGTATTTTACGGGTAAGCTTTTTAACCGGTGTCTTAAATGCGTACTTTATAGATGTTTAGAAAAACTAGATCTGTTCAGCTAATTTTCGTGTTGAATTATTAAAATAATTTTGATGACATGTACAGTGTACATGTAAGACGGTCGTACAGTCAACATCAAAATCTGAACTTATATTGAATTAGGCCTCCGTATATAAGGTTTACTTTCAGCTTGTGTTTTATTTCATAATGTGTAATTACTGCCATGTACCGTGGAACAATTACATAACTGTACAAGCCTTGACATGAGGTCATTGATCAGAGGTTGTATTTTAAGATATTAATCGATCAAATGTTTACATACAACCTTCACTCGCACTCATTCTCACAGCTCACTTTCCTCCATTTTTTATATCCAATTTGTATACCTACATAACGTTTTTAGTAAATAGATATCTACATTATGACATAATTATAAACGTTAATCTCGCCGACAAACAATAGTGAAAATTAAATCTTGAAAATATAATGAATGAAGTATTCCTTAAGCACAGCACATCAACAAACAAGACAATAGGTTAGTTAGTAGGGACCTTATTACTTTAGAGTAATTTCTTCCAGGCAACCTTCGCAATAGGAAAAAAAATATACTAGATGGAGTAGTGCACAGACGAACTTTTATAGTAAATCTGTTTCGCTATTAGCATAACAAAACGAATATATAATAATAAAATATACATAAAATATTAATACACATATTACATATACATACATGCATACATATACACACATATATATACTACTCAAAACAAAATAAGGGCCACTAGTTTATTTACATTTAAGTGCAATTTGGTAAACTGAAAGTAACTGATAAATA
>JAFELO010000290.1:441260-452462 GCA_017140195.1 Eumaeus atala | reverse complement strand
AAATATATAGATAAATACACATTACATACAATCTATAAACCATAATACCATAATTAATTAAAGTAATTGTTCTTATTTCAGTATTATGTCCCATATGTACAGTGGGATTGATGTTTTCTCGTTTTCCAATAGTGTGGATACCCCACATTGGATATGTCTTTGAAACTGTTGGGGTATAAAATACCGTTTTTCGTTTGAAAAAACCGTTTGTGAAGTCTCTAACGAAAATTGACTCTTTAACGCTTAACAAGTATCATCGTTAAAGAGTAAATTTTCGTTAGAGTCGAGTCGGATCCTTTTGATGACTGCTGATGCTCATAAATATCCGCATTTATGTTATGACGATGCGTTTTCCTCCTTTTATGCCCCCCCTTCAATAGGCCACTTGTCTTAAAGTTTTATTTATCTAAGCTAAAATTGATACAGTGAAGCGGCCTTTCAGAGGGATACCAATAGAAACAACAAAAGATATTATATTCAATAGGCACTATTTTGGTACTATTTGAAATTCATTTAACCATCTCCTGTTTGGGTCGGTTTGAGCGATAGCTTAACAGTGGCGAAACGGACATGAGAACCAAATGTTGTCCATAAAGAGCATCCGGGGTGCCTGCGATTTTTGCGAACGACTTCAAATCTTTACCTAACATCCTAGCTTTAACATGAACAACCTTCCGAGACGGACGGAAAAGGTCAATGGGGTGAGCGTCTTTCAGTCGCATATTTCATACCTACTGATTTGTAGTGCTTCAAAAGGCACACACATAAAAACTACATGGTGATAAAAAGATTTTCCGCGAGTTGAAGACCTTAGAGCCTACTGCCACTGCTGGGTGGAAATGTTTTGGATGGGAAAGTTTACTTAAAAAAATAGTAATACCCAGCCATTTCATTGATCTGCGTCCTAGATTACTTGTAACATTTCTCAAGCTCATGTTACGCTCCGGTATATTGATATTTTAAATTACTACTGGCTATTTGATCTAAAGGTACTGAATTAACACTTAGCCATTACGCAAAAGATAACGACACTGGTAATTGGCATTCCAAAAATTCCAATTACATAATCATCTAATGATATGTAGATAAGTTAATTATCTGATTTGACTTCCACGTCCATTTAGTACATAATAATAGTCCACAAATAACGGTACAGCACAAATAATGGTAATCGCACAACTTAAGAACGACTCTGCCCAATTTGGTAATAATTTTATTTTTGCATTAGGTATGGCATGGCCCAGGTTTTTATGTGCGTTGTTAAATTATCTATAATATGTTATGAATATTGTACGGTAATCGTAAAAAATGGGTTGGATAATCTCAATATTGCAGAGTAGGCTAGCAGGTTTGACAGTTCTGCCACATAACATTACGCGTTAACAATCAAGCAAATTCTTATGAGAGGACGTCTATAGGGACAGCAACTTATTAATAATAATATCATCATCTATTCAGATGTATTGATAATGATGGAGAACATGGTGGCTAAGGCTTTCCAGTGACGTGCTATTACGGGGGCATACGTCCAGCAGTAGCCGACAAGAGGCAGTGACAACGGTCGTGAAGACTCTATAAACCTTTAAAATAAAGGTGTCAAAAACCGCTCGCGAGTTGCGACAGATCAAGTGTTAGGGAAAGCACCTTTGAGGAGGTCAGGCGGATACTGGTGACCGATTAGTGCGTGCTTCTTCATGTTTCGTAAGTCTGTCCACTTAAAGGCGTAGAGGCTAGAGGGTCATCTCGCAGATACTTAATGGATCCGTGGTGGAGGTGGAGGTATTTGTGTTACGAGTGACGCCTCACGGTCAGGTACTTTATGACAAATCACAATAAGTAGCTTTCCTAGGTTTGACTGGTGTTGATGATGATAACAATATAGTCGAAATTGATCTTGTACATGATTAATATCAAAAATTACTGGACCGATTTTCAGGGAATTTGTGGGTCACATATGTGTAATATGGTTATAACTTTGTCCAAATTAACATATAGGCTATATTTTATTTCATTAAGCCAATAATAAAGTTTATTTTATTATTGTTCTGTGAAAAAAAAGTTGTTATATTTATAAATGTGGTCTTCATTGCCTCTTCATAAACTGCGCAATTATGCATTGAAATTAATTAATTACTGTTTCAACAACAATAACTATTATCATAATAATATGCAAATAAGCCTCTAACTCGTTGAATTCTTTTGACTACAAACGGCCGTCATGACTGGTAATAACTGCTATTACAGTAATTAAGCAATCTCCAAGCTACGTTAGTTAATATTTTATTTTAATTTTATTTTATTAATTTTATTTAAGGTTCAAATTTTAACATAGACAAGAGGTCACATTACCGTTCACTTTTCGAGGTGTGATTGTGTTTACAAACAAAGAAACTATACTCAATAAAATACTTATTATGTTACTATCAGCATGCTTTTTTAATAAGACAAGCTTACCACATATATTACAGGAATATTCGCCACAAATATTTATCCTTAATATTTTATGACGTATATTGATAGATCACTTCAGATGGAACTGTTGTAACACAAAAACATATTATTACTGTTGACTAATAATAAGAAAAAAAAACAAAACACATTATACACCTGTCGTATGGGAGCTATGGACTCGCTCCCGCCGCCGCCAGATATTCTGTGAGGCAGCGCACCGCGCACGCACCCGCTGCGGCGCTCCATTGCGGCCAAGGCCGAGCTGTAGTTGCGAAGTGTTCGTTATGTCAGCGACGTTCTACTTATGCAACACTTACACAAACTTAATGCAGTTAGGTGACCCCTGGGCTCAACGTATATTGATAGACATTTGCATTAGTAGTAGTACCATGCTGCATTGCAGCCAGATTGAGCCGGATCGAACTTTGAGGTAGGTACCTCTCGCTCACATGACACCGCCGTAAAATGATTAGCTATCACATTTCGTGTGGTTTGCGAGTTTCCTGTCGCTCGTTTGCAGACTTCAATTATGCAGATGCCTGTTGGTGCTGTTAGGGTCCCGACTGCTCGTTCTTTCCCTTATACTAAAAAAATCAAATTCTTATCAATTGTAACCAATTCCAGCCCGTCTGGGCAAATTTATTTTTTACGTCTATTTACATCACCTACCTACATACCTTGAATTTGCAGGTATATTTTGTGATAGTAGAGATAATAATTGCACAACCGCTTATACTTTAAATTATGCAACTCTTTAAGGACAATCGAATTAGAATTCATTTCACTAGTTTGCTTTGCTACAGAAATAGAATATAGAGGTAAACACAAACGAAAAAAAATCTCCTCCTTTTTTAAGTCGGTTTAATAATAAATTAAATTTTTATTTAAAAATTTATTATTAAACGATATGTCCTAAAAGAATTACTTATTTCTCAGTTCATAATGTTGCCTGCAGCTTTTATGCGAATCCTACTAATATTATGAATGCGTAAGTTCGTATAGAGGCATGGATATTTGTAACTCAATCATGTCAAAACTAACGAGTGGGTTTTGATGAAAAACTGACTGTACTCCAAGCAGACGAGTTCGTGGACACCAGCTAGCATGTATACAACAACAACACATCTTCATGCTAGCTCCATACTGGTGTAGACAGAGGGAAAGGAATGCCACACATCACGATCCTAACATACCTGCCTCGCCTCTCTCCTACTCAAACACGCCGGTTGCGAAGAATTTTGATACCACTTTCGGACAGTACCCGATCACACTGATCGTGTTGTCAGTCTTGGTCGTCCTCCTCGGTACTTACATCTTTCCCAATTATTTGTATTTATATAATCATTATACCAGGCTGATTGATAACGGGCCGATACGACGGACATGAAAAAAAAAAGATATCCAAACAAAATTTATTACATCATCATTCCATCGTCTGTTCGAAAATAGAACGCCAAATTTGAACTTATTTGAACTGATAAAGTTTGTGTGAGGGGACATAAAATTTTCTGAATGCAGTAAATTTTCTCAACAGTGGAAACAAACGAAATTCGTGCAGTGACAAAGTTTTACGTTTTAAAAGGTAAGCCAGCAAAAAGTTATAAAAGTCAAGCTAGGCAGTGTTTTAGGTAATACTGCTCCTGATGTTAAACGTGGGAAACAGAACTGCGAAGACGCCAACAACGGTCTGGCCGTCCAAATGAGTACACGAATCCGGACATGATCAAAAATATTCAAAAAGTAGTTTTGAATGATCGCTTAAAGTTGCGGCAGATGGCAGAGATGGTAAGCATTTCCTCTGAACACGCTGTATACATTTTACAGCGACATTTGCCAATGAAAAAGCTTTGCGCGCGATGGGTGCCGCGTTTGCTCACTGTTAACCAAAAGCGACGTTGAGTGGACGATTCGTCGGAGTGTTTGGCGCTCTTTAAGCGTAATACTAACAACTTTTGCGTCGTTATGTGACAATAGATAAAACATGGACACTACATTATACTCCAGGAACAAAAGACCAATCTAAGCAGAGGACTGAAAGTGCAAAACCTGCGCCTAAGAAAGTGGTTATGTCGGCCGGCAAAATAATGGCGACTGTTTTTTTTGGGTGCTCGAGGGATTATTTTAGTGGATTATTTGCAAAAAGGAAAAAAGGTAATTAGGCAGAGGTGTGCTAGTACATCCACAACTCGTAAGGACAGTAGATATACTAGAACACCCACGATTAATCAAGGTATCGAGGCCCGTGATGTCGTAGGTGGCAAGCTTATGGCCACTTCGGGCACATTCTAATCCCGGACAATGTAATGCGTGCTCAGAATAATCTGTGGAACATATAAAAACAAACAACAAACCCGACCTGCGGATCGAACCCAGGACCCCACGCGGCTAACGGTCTTAACAGGCGACACCCGCACCGTTAGACCACAGATTTAGCCAAAAATAACATTTTATTCCACCACGACAACGTACCTGTGCACTCGTCAAGGGTTGCAGTTGCCAAACTCCATGAATTGCGGTTCGAACTGTTAGCGCATCCCCTATATTCAACAGACCAGGCCCGTGCGACTTCCACTTACTCCCGAATCTCAAGAAATGGTTAGGTGGCAGATGATTTTTATCAAATGATGAAATCGTTGCCGCCATAGACGAGTATTTTGAGAGGTTAGAGAAAAGATTTTCAAACTGGTGTGGAGGCATTGGATAAGCGCTGGACTAAATGCATCGAGATAGAAGGAAACTACGTTGAAGAATAAAATAGTTTTAAATAGATTATTAAAGTTTTTCTTTGTCGTTTCGGATACTTATTAATCACCCCTCGTACGTAACTGCCTATCTACCTAGTTAAATACTTTGTAGTGTTTAATGTTGAATCCCTGATAAGCAGCCACAATCCGCATAAAAACGTGTTGTACCCAAAAATGTATCTAAAATTTCTAATAAAATATTTTTTACATTGGGGAAATGCTTTCACGCATACCGCTGTAGACCCGGGTAAGTCTAGCGGTTACGTGGTACTCACAGCCACACTGACTACACAATAAAACCTCCAATGTTGTTTCATCTCTTGACGGAACAATATACCACCTGTCACTATCTATAACTGTTTAAAATGTTATGCCGGCGACGGTCAAACAAACTTTATAACTATTATACAAGGAATCTGCCACGGCCCACGATGCTCGATCGGTATAGGTACGACACCGTCCATAATGAATGACTGCGAAACAATGTATCATGGCTCGTTTTGATTATTGGATATCACGTGGGGCACAGTGGCTGGTGGATTACGATCCTTCAAATCAAATTAATGTTAAAGTTATCTATTTGTATAAAATTATTATTTTTATTAATTAGCCGTTCGGCCAGAGGAGCCGCTGGAGGCTTTAATGACTACCGACGTATGCCAATACGAATACATACACATGATTATATTTTCTAGAAGTACTGCCCTTCTTCCCTCTCCCCGTCCAATCCCGGCAACGGGCACTACCTCTTACAAACTTATCTAACATTGATATAATATTAAAAATCATGGCATAGGGACAAACAGTCGTTGTTTTGATGACTACTGGCGCCTGATACGAGGTCTGTTTTCCTCATCTCCGGGTCATCCGACATCTATCAACGCTGGGACATCTGTCAATTTTAGGAGCGCGTGGTACCTCCTTCCCAGGTGCCGGCTCGATTCGGCTTTAGTGCAGCAATGACATTACCTAAACTAATTCTGTACCCTATCAATGTCCCCACTTGATTGTAAGACGGTCCAATATTGTGTAGTGATAGGAAGTTTAATGTTATACCACTAGTAAGTTAAAGAAGCGGTCAGCAACGCGCGGCCCACGGACGGTTACGATTGCGGACTTTGGTTCCGGCCCTCGCAGTCTTATAAAAATCGCCTTTTAAGCACTTGAAAACTGTATTTTTGCAGTTTTACAGTTTATGATACGTTCGAGAATTTATAGAGAATGAGTGAAACTTATTTTTTGCAAAACCACTTTATTTATCTGCATATCCCCCCTTCAGCGCTTTATATTTCACCCAGCGACGTTCCAACTCCGTCAACCCATGGAAAAAACATTTTTGTCACATCCTGAAAAAAAGGCCTTAGTTACAGCACACCAAGTTATTATGTTCATGTTTGCAAAGTGAAAAAAGCCTTAGGGGGTAAAACCTGGCGAATAAGGAGGGTGTGACTATAACTCGCATCCTACTTCGTCAAGTTTTGAAGTCGCGACTACAGATGAAAGAACATTATCCAGACTAAATAAATATTCCTTCAAACTTTTTCCTGTCCACGTTGGTACAGCGGACCTTTCACACTCGAAAGCATAAACATATGTCGTGCCGGTTAAATTCGGAATAATATTTTAATGGAACTATGGAACCATTTTTTTTCACAGCCAAATGCTTTATGCACCGCCTAACCCGCCCCGAGTAAGCTGGTAGGCTGTGTCGTACTCGGCATACCGACTGAAAACCTCTGCGAGTTCGTTGATGTACTTATAACATAAATATCGACCTCCTGACCACGAGGGTTCAGTTAAATATCTAGATCCAACAGGACCAGGCTAGAAACTCTCAAATGTATTCTAGGACTAATTTGCTTTTGAATATATAAATGACCTGCCATATCTAGATAAAGAAAATAATCAAGAGATTTATTGTAGACTAGATGGTGACCGTGACTTCATCTGACACATATTCACATAATATCTTCACATATACGTTGAGTCTATGTTATCCCGATGTATAATCTATATTATTGTAAAGTTTCATTAAAAAACATTCAGTCGTTTTTACGTGAGAGAGTAATAAACATATTTCCATACGTACAAACTTTAACGTTTATAACATTAGTAGAAGTTGAAAATAAAATGATCACAACAGGCTATTTGTGTCCGCACAATGGTTCAGACCCCGTCGTGGCGGTGGAGCTCTGTCGCCTTAGGTGTTACCCAGCTCTTACGGCGATGCCAATTGAACCGAGAGGGCTGCGGTACCTTATTAGAAGAGGGGACTAAAGAGTAGCATGAGGACGTTCTTGCGCACGAGGCAAAGGTCGCCCTGATGGGACTCTCACCCCATTGCACTGCCCCAAAGTTGACGAGATTGTTCTGTGGTGCGGGACGCTTTGCAGAGCTGAAACCGACTTCTTGTCTATGTGCCCTGATATCAAATTATCAGTTCCAAGTCAATAGGGCCAAAGGCAGCGCCGGGAGTGGTATTATAGTCCTTAACAGCAACTGTTTTTACCCGTCAATATTACCTACCCGTAAAGTGAGAGGTTGGGCAGACCGATACGACTAGCGATATTGACAATTGCGATAGTAGTAACCTAAAGACTTCCTTGTAAAAATGCTGAAGGAGATGTTTGGCAGATTGTTGCAAAGCGCAAAAAACAGAAAATACAATTTTATTGGAAAATCGGGTGTAGCAAAGGATTCGGTAGGCAGTCTTCGGGCTGCAGAAAGGAAAATATCCATGTTCATTACGAATGTCCAAACGTCAACGATAGAAGACGATATTATTAAATATAGCAGGACACAGGGAACAGATCCACTCGAAATAATAAATATGAAATTTAAAAAAGGCAACAAGGCACACAGTTATTTTTTCAGACAGAGGCTAACCTGCAATATATACATGGATGAAAAATTATGGCCGGAGGGGGTAGTATTTCGCCGTTTTATGTCGGTGGAACCAGAATAAAAATGGATAGTGGCCCATATATTTAGTTATCTTTAGTTATGTATGTAACATTTTAAGTGTAATTGTAATGATATGGGTGTAAACCTGAGATAAAGAATTTATTAAATTAAATATTAAAGTAATTTTATTATGAGTTTTAAGTTCAGTTCGCATTGGTAATGGCGTGGCAGTAGTTCCAGCTCCCACTCGCACTATGACAAGTTATTATTAAGGTATCGGCCGTACTGGACACGAATATATTTACACTTTATTTATTAACTCGTTTATTTATAATATCTTGGTGTAAATAAATACTGGTTTATGATTTACGTGATTGTAACGTGGTACATAACAACACAGGCCTATCCATTCCGCTGATCAAGTAAATAAATATACGTAGGGCATAAAATTGAACATAGAAATAGATACACTTCTATTTTATTCTACGGTAAAATATAGCTTGTTATAAAAAGAGACAGAAACATTCATGAGATTACACACTTAATAAGATAAAATTATTATTTCATAAAAAACATTTCATTACCTGCTATTGATATACAAACAGACGTATGCAAATGTGGTGTGTTTTCATTTTAACGCCTAATGTTATCTACCTATTTACTTGACCTTCGAACGCTAGCTACATTTGACACAAGTCTTAGAGAGATAAATGAATGTTCAATTGACATTATGACGTCACTAGCTCCATCTTGATGTATTTCTTCCTCCGCGTGGACACGGGGTCCTTAAAGAGCACGGGGTCGAGTCGCAGCACCGACCGCACTAGGGGCATGTAGCCCCAGGCCGCCGCGAACGTGTTCAGGCACGACTGCCTTTGCACGAAGTGTTCGGGATCGCTCCATGACGATCTGTTATAACAATAAGTTAGTTAAGTAGGAGGTAGTGCTACCGGTTTTTTGCAGCCGAATTGGGCCGCCACGACCAGGGAGACGCCTCTCGCTTTTACCTCCATACATATCACAGCAATCGATTTCTCTTTACCACCTCAATTCGTTTAAATATCACAGAAATATTCCCATTGATTAATTCGAAAACCAAAAAACACCAAGAATGATTTTACTTGTAACAGTATTTCCATAAACACTATTCCAAACTAAACGCAAACCGCCTTTACTTTTACTACACAGGTTACTACTATTAGTGCCAATTAGCAAATGGATACTTAACTCTTAAGTACCATATAAATGCTTCTTGATAACTTTTATTAGGAACCTGTGAAACTTAAGTTCTAAGTTTATTTATTTGTAATTAAGTTTCTAATTGGCTAACCAGGACTTTTACAAGAACCTGTGGAGGCGTCCTGGGTATGATAGGGGGTTACCTATAGGCGGGCTGTGCAGTCTTGTAGCGGCGGCGCGCGGCCAGCTTGAGCGGCGGGCGGCGCGTGAGGTGTGCGGCGAGGCAGTTGAGCAGGATGTCCTCGCAGTTACGCGCGCGCCGCACCGCCGTGCGTAGCGCGGGAGCCGCCGCGCCGTATAACGCAAGAAGAGCTCGGTGCACCAGCGCCGCGCCCGGCAGCACCATCGAGTACGACCCGCCCCAGCGGCTGCTGTAGCCCCACGAGCCCTGCGCACACACGCGCACGTGAGATACGCGTCGATGTCGATATATTTTGACATCATCACTTCACGCTATCGCGTTTTGTAGAAGCAATAATTGATTGTGTTGTTCCGTCGTACTCAATATGGACGTTGATGGATGTCGATAGTCAAACGTGGTAGAAAGGTTAAAAATGATGACTAGAATACATATGGAAAATAAAATAATCTTAGTGTAAATGTATAATAGCAAAGGCTTACTTTTGATTCATCCCAGAAGTGGTTTCTGGCCGGATATCCAACAATACGGTCGGGGAAGTGTTGCCAGACGAGAAATGCAAAGTCAAGTTCTTCGGCTAGCAGAGGTGCGTCACCGTCCAAAGAGAATACTGCAGCGGTAGGAATCGCCCATAGAGGTTGCCAGCGCGCGGATACACCTTCCCTGTAGATAAAATAAAAATGTAGGTGCCATATAGGATGGTACCGATACTTTTAATAGTATAGAAAGCAAACGAGCAGTCGGGAGTCTTTTGTCGACTACCGACGCCCATACACACCCCCCGCATTATTGTCGTCATACAGATGCGTTGCCCTCGATTTCCGCCTCCCCAGCGATAGGATACCGGCTACTCAGAAACCAGACGAAACGCGGCAGCATAACTGTCACTTTATGGCGGTGTCATGGGAGCGAGAGGTACCTACTGCCCGGGTCGTTCCGGCCCAATTCGGCTGCATTGCAACATGGCACTAACCTGGAAATCATGAATTCATTTTAGTTTCAGCGCTTTAATTATTATCTACTTTTTCCACAACAAGCAACACTACCAATGGCGTGTTCATATATTTTGACGTATCCGTCAAATAATAAATGACGATGGCGCTTTATTTATATTTGTCAACACATTTATTATTTCATTCGTGATATAGTGGTACAGACCACCCCTGCAATGGATAGTCTCTTTTGCTTAACCCCTTCGGACCTGAATTTATTTTATTATACACACAATAAAAAATATTTGTATTGCCTTATATCTAGTTAGGACCTAAATTATGATTATTTGTAAATAAAATATTATCTTCCATAGATTTTTGGAAAATTTATTGTCCGTTGAGATGACAATGGGGTCTTGAATGTAGCTGTTTATGGAATTTTCAGTAACCTATATGGTTTTTGTTTAGGTGCAATAAGATATTAAAAACGATCACAGAATTACTCGTTCACTTGAAATAGAACACAAAAAGGTTGCTTAATAATTCTTTTGTAACAAATTAGGGAATTATAGTTCACAAAAAAGATTTTTAATATTTTTGGATTTCCAATCCCGAAAACAGATTCGTTCGTTCATAACACAAATAAAATTCACATTTCAGTCAGTACACACGAGCAGTCTTTCCCTCACTCTAGTTTTTTAATATTTTGCATCTTGTAGCTTCCTTATTTTTGTCATACACAAACAAATGACTGCATCAACAGCATCATACTCAATTTCAATCAATGGACTTC
>JAFELO010000290.1:426977-437917 GCA_017140195.1 Eumaeus atala | reverse complement strand
GCGTCTATTACGACGACCGGCAGAGCGTCGCGCGCATCGCCCGCCATTCGCACCAGCGACTTGAGCGTCGGTGCCGAGCGTTCGCTGTCCCACACCAACACAACCTAAAATTATTGACATACTCAATTTTGTATGTATACGCTGATGATGATCTGAAATTTGGTATACGGGGTGATTTTATGACCGGATGAAAAATGATTAGAAAGTGTATTATGTTAGTGGTTAAAAAGAAGCGGATTCTTTTATGGAATACACATTTAGGTTATGTGAGTACAAAGCCTATACATTTTACATAAACGAATGAGGTCACAGGCAGAAGCTAGTGACTTAGTGAACAGAGAAAATGTTACCTTTTCGCAATATTCACTGCTTGCTATATTCCCTAGAAGTTTATGTAAAGCGGGTGACGTAGCTTGTACATACAACAGCGCGGTAAATGTGTTCCCTGGAGTAGGCGGCGGAGCCGTTAGGGGAACAGACGGCGCCGGGATAGGATTGGGAGAAGCGACAGCCGTGTCAGGAGCAGGAGGGGAAGGGATGGCCAGAGGAAGGTGGGCCCTGGAGTCGCCGTAGGTGGCTAGTGTCCCTAGCGCACCGGGTGACGTATTCCATATTAAAGCTTCACGTTGCCGTGACGTTCGATGCGCCATGATTCTTTCCAGAATAATCTAAAAGTATAACATAAAATATTATTCAATTTTATACTCAATTATTTCTTATTTTTATTTGTTATTTCTCGTACCTCAATTGTGGTAAAAACAATTTTTTCTATGGAAGAAAAATATTGTTCCCATAAAATTTGTGTTTGTTGTCTCAGAGCAAGTATACGCTCCTGGGGGACGGAGCGTACAAGCTCTGGCACCTAGAAATAAATAAAATATTTAAACAAATACGTCTTCTTACGGACGATATACTTTTACGTGCTATTCCGCTCATTCCGAATATTACTGACTCGGAACCTTAGCATGACGTCAAATTATTACGTACGTTATCGGCTTACAAGACGTCACGTCAAGTGTACTATATAAGCATTGTGATCTCACCCTAAAAATCTCGATCGGACGCCGTTCTCTCGGTGAATGACAACATATTTATATTAATTGAAAAGCCTCAAGTGAACTATTGCTACAATGAGATACCAGATAGCAATTACAGAAACGGCTAGGTCATTGAGACGTCATCTTATGTTACCATATTATTAGTATTATATTATATATTTTTGTAGCATTAGTGATTAGAGGGGCAAACCAGCAGTAGGAGACTAAATTAACTACCCATAACGATGCCCATAGGTCATCTACCTATCATCATCATCACTATCAGCCACTGCAAGACATAGGCCTCTTTCAACGAATGCCAGGACGACCGATCTCCTGCTACTCGCATCCATCCCGGACCGGCCACTGCACGGAGACCGTCTTCCCAACTATTGAACGGTCGACCAACACTTCGTTTTCCTAAAGGCGGCCTCCAATCCAGAACCTTACTGGCCCATCTGCCTATGCGCATATTCATTGCTCGTGCAGGTTGCTGTCATTTACTTCCTATCACTGAGATGAGCATTGGACACACATACAAAATGCGACTACAGAGCTAGCTCCGGTTGTGATGGTCTACTCCAGATGCAATATACCAATGACTCTAACTTGCAAATATCTAAATTTAACTATGAGACAAACACCAGAGTAATAAAATATGTTTTAGGCGTAGTTATAATAGAGGACCATCGAAAATTATTATCTTCATGTTATTTAGATCTATTTCGCTGTCCTGCGGGTCAGTAATACAACACCTCTCCAGCTCTCTGTCAATCAAATACATCTAAGTTTAAACCAATTTTAATGACGCGCAAACGTGCAGGCGTGACGTCACCCGACATAGAACCCGTGGCATTTGCCCAGTGCATACAACATTCACCAGGAAATTCTTGGTAATCTGAAACTTATTACATAAGCCTGTGTAGCCATTATAGAAACCCAGGGGTCTCTGGAACGCCCAGACGGGAAAAGACAACCAGATGTAGATTGTTATGTTCTGAAAGCTTCTATGCTAGTAAAATCTCAACAGACAACAAACAATATCCATTACTTTAACGAAATATTCAAACAGTGGTGATTAACATTCAAGTAAGGTTTCATAAATTCAAAAAATTTACCTGTAGCAAGAGGCGCTCATCGGCCCAAATAACAGCACGCCGCCAATCTATACGTTCATCAAAAGGCAGCCGCCAGCCATTACTTAATAATACAGGTACACATCCTGCAGCAAGAGCTTCTAGAAAACGATATGATCCCAATCGTCTACCTCTTGCTACAAGACAAAATGTTGAGTTTGCCAATAATTGCTCATAGTCATATCTACAACAAGAAAATACAAAACTATGTAATTGGGTGGTCTTTTTGTGAACTACATTTATAAACATAAGACTACTACCTGGAACATTTTTAAACTACAACCAGAAATTTTCTAATTTCTAAAAGAGAGAGTGTTGGTGGTTAGAGCTTCAGACTTCCACTGGTGAGTTTTTTTAATTCAAGTATATTTTCTGAGTGCCTTTGTGGCGATAAGAAAACATTGTGAGGAAACCAATTTTTGTGTTGGAATTCAGCCTAATCTAGAAATGGGGCTGGTTTCCCTTCTGGGTTGCTTAAGTCAGATGGCAGTCACTATATGTATAAACAGGTGCGCTTGTTAAATTGCCTAGATTAACAGACCCCAATATTATTTAATATAAAAACAGGATAAGGCAACGCAAAGAAATGGAGGAGTCTTTATAAAAGAGAATATTGTATTTTAATCTTCTATAAGTAACAAAAATAATTACTTATCATACTCCTTGTTATCTTCGTCGCACCTCTCATCTCTTAAATCTTTCCACGATTTTCCATGTCTACATGTAGTTACTAGAATAAGATTGTTATTATCATGTAAATGCCACAATGAATTCCGTGTTTCGCTGCCAATACCATGAACATATCGCTTTCCTTTGAATGCTAACAAATGTTTACGTGGAGCTGGAATAGGATTCCCAGTTGCACTAGGTGGTGCACCACCTCGCTCTGGGTGTTCTTTATGAAATAATGGCAGAGAAATGTCGAAGCCATCCCGAAATATTATTTCTGAAGCACTAGCTCGAGCTAAGATGGCTTCAGCTGGATCAAAACCTAGAGCTCCTTCGGCATAATCTGGCCAGGTTCCAGAATATAAATTGAAAATCAAGTGATTGCGTCCATTTTTCCAGTGGGGTAACCTTGACAATTTAGATGCAACATCGGACACGTGTTCTGGTGATAATGGATCTGCATCCAACGTATCTACTGATGGTATATACAGACAAGCTTCATCGGGGTCGCTCGTTGCGTATCTTGACTCGCGAATAACGGACAGCACTTTACGATATGTAGCACTGACTGGTCCGTCAGATGGGTATACATAAACTTTGGGATCATTAGCACAGTTAGAAAAATCAAAGCATGTAGCCATACGACATGGCTTCACGGTGGTTTGGGGATTTCTCTTTTGACGCGACGGCGCTTCAGACAGTTCTTCTAAAGTTGCAAATGACGGTAAGTAATCACGGCGAGTTTTTGTTGCCTTTTTCTTCTTATGATGATAACTGTTTAAAAAACAACAAACAAGAAAAACGGAAGATAATATTAAAATTATATATCTCTTTTTTGCTTGCATTTTCGTCATGTAAAATTTTACATTGCTTTATAAAAGAAGCAAATTGTCCAAATGTATGTTACTTAGTTCATAGTTGTTTATTTCTTTGATGAAAATTTTATTAAACAGTAGCAAAATTTATATTCATAATTTGTAAACATTGCTACAATAATCGATTCGTCTTCTTCTTTCCCCTGTCAAAGTCATAGATAATATTTATACTGGTCAAAGTAAATTTACATTCGTTAATCGCTAATTGCTTTGACCTCTGCCTACTGCAACCTATGAACTGTCAAGACAAAGTGTCAAGTGACAAGGCACCTGTACTCTATGGATCTCGTCCATAAACGTTGGTTACTCGTTAAACAATCAGCGGCTCACCAAATTGAACCCCAAAAAATTTTTATGTTGGTACTTATATATCAGTAGTTTGTCATTCGATCTTGATCGTTTATTATAAATATTCGTTTGTTCTTGACATATTTATTTAATAACAAAAACATAAGGATATCAATATTAAAGGATCCACATCTGTTCTTCGTTCTAATTATCTATTTTTTGTTTAATTAACCATTTTAAAACTCGTACATATTTACTCACTATAAACTTACTTCGCGATGGCCTAAGCACGTCCAACATTATTGTCGGCTTAACATGGAATGATGCACTCTGTTGTACATTCGATCAACATTCGAAGGTGATTGCCATGATAGTTTAATACACACACACAAACACACACGGGGGCACGCACGCACGCACGCACGCACGCACACATACATACACACACATACACACACACACACACGTAAACACGCACGCACACACACGCACGCACGCAATCATGAACGCACGCACATACGCAATAAGTCACATATGGTTCATTTTTCCAAGTGTCCTAAAGTATAAACATCCCCCAATAAAGAGCCACGATTTTTCGTCTCTTATCACTTACAAGGCGATATAGTACTTGCGAACATATGCTTGATCATTTTTAACACAATAAACTCTCAAAACTAATAACAATTTATACTAACAAAATATGAAAATTGAAGCAGCAAAAAATTTTATATGATGGTATACTTTTTTTTTGGGTGCACATGGATGGGTGGAATATTCTGAGACGTGATGAACGGACTGCAGAAATATATTATGAATGATGATTAAATATTTACAATTTCTATCTAATAAAGATATTACACGGATTGATAATTAATGTAAATAAAATAATAAATTTATTTTTTAATTTTCTGCGTCTACTTTTGACTATATATAATATGTATTTAATTTTTATGATTAGTAGTTTATATATTATAGAAACTGTTATACCATTACTATGCCTCTCAAAAGCAACTTTTTTTAAAAATAAAATATACATTACGATGTGGGTGATTTTCTTGATTAGCTTTTCTTATTTTAAATATTACAAAAAGATGATATATGCAAAATGTGTGTGCAAAAAGTGACATCTCCAGTGTCGCGTTTCGTGCGGTTTGTGAGTAGGCGGTGGCTCATTGGGGGTTGGGATAGGAGGGCAATGCATCGTTATAATAATTATGTGGATGTTCATTGGCGTCGGTAGTCGTAAATTGGCACTGGTTTCTCGTTTGCCCCTCTAAATTGTACAAAAAGAATGTACTCTGACATCCATTGACATTATGCTTTAATGCTTGTTGTAAGATTCGTCCTTACGGATAGGCTAAATTCATATCAAACCGCCCGACTTTAGTAGTTTATTTTTCTTTAATTGTTCTATAAAGCATACGTCTTTAGTTCGCCGTATTTTTTGTTTTCTCCTAACCCTTTACATTGTGCTTAAAGTAATAAGAAATATAAATTTTGTTAATAATGTTTTATTTTATTTAAGACGACGGTATCTGCTCTTTGTGACAACACTTTACCGCATTATTACTCTATATTGTCGTTGACAAAAATACACTATATTTGTTTACCACTCTTTCCTAAGAGTGGTAAACAAATATGGAGTAGACTTTGTAAAAATGGACTATTCCTAGGAACTCTTTAATCTCTCTATAATGTATTCTGTATAAAAGGTAAATCCGCAATTGTAAGCACTTTTAATAATAGGATACTACTCTACTTGTACTGGATGTCTATGATTTAAGGTCTGTGGAACTTGGAACAAATAAAATAACAAAATTATCTACGTCTGGTGACTTTAACCAATCACATCCAACCAAAATCTTTCCTATTTATGCTATAACCAGCAGCAGTCACAAGCTAAATAGATGTAATGGAGCAGTTACACAAACAGAATCGTCCAAGTTAAACATCGACGGATCCGTCTATTCGTTCGTGTAGCTATGCTAAACCGTATGCCGTAAATTAGATAGATGTATTGCTATGCTATACCAGACCGTATATTGTATTAATATGTTCACACCACAAACTGTATATCTGTTCTCTTTCTGTTTTTTACTCTCGGATACTAAACTGATATAAGCAATGTTGTAAGTTTTTTGTAATTCTTGAATAGCGTTGCGCCATTATAGTGGTGAATAATGTCGTAAAAACCAATTATTGATTTTTATGAGTTACAGGAAAGAAATATGAACCTTTCTTTATTTGAAACGAATGAATATGTGACGAAATAGATACTCGAGTCACTTTTAAATCTGTCAATTTAGTCTCTGCGATTAAAAAAAACAGGCTATAGATAACAGAAACACTACATAATATTCAGGCTTTGACACTTCACAGTTCACTGTTCTTTCATCTTTGCAGAATTTCTGTTCGCATTTGTGGAAAGTGAATCGCTCTTCGGCCATTTTAAGTAAAATATAGTTTTTTAATTCTCTTCTCAATGATAACTGTGCCTTGAAATATTTTTAATCGGTGTGTTTAAAAGGATATCCTTAAAAGGTAACTTGAAACCAAATTTCTATAGATCAATTTTTCCAACGTGGCGTTACCAGGCTAGGGCCGCCATTTTAAGCCGGTAAACGTAAAATATTCACGATTAAAACCTAAGATTATGTCATAATATTTTGTGTCGTCAGTGTATAATAAAAATAACTATTGAATGTTTTGTTAATTCAAAAATGTTTTAAAATTGAAACCTTTACTTGTTAGTTTATCGTAGTTATTTTCGTCTCGTAGTTATTTTTAACAGTTAATTCTAGTCCTACCCATATCCAGTTGTTTTAATCTCGTACCGCACGAAACGAAGCATTAGTTTTTCGTGCGGTCTGTTTGCGCTGGCCCATTGAGGGTAAGGTAGAAGAAAGAACAGATCCGACATGACATCTATGCGGATGTTTTATTTTTTTTTATTTAAAAAAATGCTATAGTATGCTGTATAATTATAATAATACTTTATGGATATTTCAAACCACATTAACCTAGCCCTGTGCTAAGTATCATAAGGACTTGTGTTACAGATATTAGACAATTGAAATATGTTTAATACTTTTATAAATTTAAGAAATGTATATTTTTATATAATGAGAATAAAATTTGAATATATAAGAAATTGCTATATCTAAACATAATTGTTATTATTGTTTCAATGAAACTCATCATTGCTAGTCACCTTAACAACAACTCAAACTCATTCTTTTGTAAATATCTTGACCAATTTATTTTAAAGTCTGTATAATATTCGTTTTCGTTATTACATATTATTAGGTTAAAATCAGTATAGTATTAAAACATAATATAATATAGATATAGTATTCAAACAAAATAATTAACTTCTTTTTGTTCTTGATTAGCTGTAAAAATTGCATTTCTTTCTTTACCTTCAATTGTAGTATGTTATTGGGGACTCAATACAGTGACTTCTAATTATAATAATAATTAAATTGCAAATTCTGCTGAGTAATTAAAAATTATTAAATTGGGGTAGCTTAGGGTGAAGCCTATTAAACTGATACAGTTCTTTGTAAGTGCTCTCAGCAGAAGAAGAACGCAAGGATAGTGGGTAAAAAAAATCCATGGGGCAAAAGATTTTTTCTATTGAATAGTTTAGTTTTTTAAATGTCTTCATTGATTTGATAATACAATGAATTTGAAATAAGAGCACTTTCTTTACTAAGGTTAAAAATGTCATCAAGAGGTCGGGGCTATGGTGGGAGAGGTAGCTATGGAGGTAGAGGTGGAGGATACAGAGGTTCATATCGAGGCAGCAGTAGCCGTGGTGGTTATGAAGGAAGCCGTGGTGGCAGAGGCGGAGGTTACTCAACTTATAACAGTGACTCGCGCTACATTAGTAGTGCAAGTAGATATGCCTCTGGCCGTGACAGAATGGAAGATTCATACAAGAAACCATACAGAACGGTAAGAATTATTACAAATTTAAAGTGTTATAATATAGAGAAAAAAAATAAGAAACCTTTACATATCTAGATCAACTACTACAGCAGTTTTGTAATAATATACCCACTTCAGAATATTTTGCAAATGCAAGTTAAAGACAACAGCAGTGAATGTATTCATTAATATAATTGAGAAAAAAAATAAAGGCTATACCTTGTTCAACATTATTATTGGGATACTAATAATTAGGAGTAATATGTGTAAAAGATCTATGCAGCTTGCAAAAATGTCCATGATTATACTTGTTGAAAAAAAACCTGTCACAATCTATAGAAATGTAATGTTTTCATACTTGGTGTATTCATTTAAATCAAAGGATGACTACAAATGGTATATTGATCAGTGCTATTTCTCAGCATGGATGGTTTTGAACACATAAAGTATATTGATACTAAAAATGGAATTGTGTTGTGGAGAAGTTTATAGATAAGAGCACAATTTGGAAAAAAAAATTTGGACTTTTCAGGATAATTCTGCTAGCTATTCTAATCGTGATTATGGAGGTAGATCAGGTTCACCAGAAAGAAAAAGGATGAGAATTGAGGTTAGTGTTGTAGTTTAAGTCAAGAACATAGCAAATTCCATTATAATCTCAGATTGCATAAAAAATCTTCAGAAGTAAGATATTTAAAAGGTAAAACAGTTACAAAAAAAAATTGGCTATACATACTACTACTGCCCTAGAGAAATTGGGAATAATATTACACAGGTATCTTGTTTTGCAATGTATAGCAATATTTCATGATCATTCAATTTTGTGAAACCATACATATAGATAAACATTGTCAAATAAGAGTGACTAAGATCATGTGGAATATTAGCATGTAATTGACTGACAAAACTGGACTAATCTATATTTATTTAAGATCCAGAAAAAGTAAAAGAATATAATGACAGGTGTTTAAGACCTAGTTAAACAATTTTAATAATGATTGATTGGTTTTAGAGATGTAATGAAAAACCAATAATAAACTGATGTTGTTCAAGGAAATATATGAAATATATATTATCGGTTTTCTTTTACGATGATAGTGACAAACTGAGTTTCGATTAACTAAATGCTTTTGAAAGATGGTTATTTATATTGCGCTGAAATGCAGTTTTCTCATAACGAAGTATAAGTATACCGAAAAACAGTTCACCTTACCTGTAAACCGTATCATTGAGAAAAGTCACCAACATACTGCAAAATATTCATGTTAGAAAAGAGATATAGAGAGTGTGAAAAACTGAATATTTGTTTCTTTTATAAGTAATGATTATACACTTTGATTTTGTAAGATACTTCAAAAAGTCCAAAAACAGAGTACTATGTACAGGGCTCGTCGAGCGATAGACGTAGTCACGATGGTGGTCATTACGGGGGCTCATACGGCGGAAGGCAAGAGAGCTACGGTGACCGAAGGTCCTTCTCTAACGACGACAGGAGAAGGTCACCGGGCCGAGAGAGCTACCGCAAGCCGAGTGGCATGGGCCCCCCGCGCGAGCCGCCGCGCTCTTCCATGCGGCCGCGCGCGCCGCGCCGTACGTTCCGCGGTCGCACTTTGCGCTCGCGCGCCACCTACCGCGGCGCCTTGCGTTCGCGTGGCTCCTTCGTCACCAGGCGCTTCGGAGATCGCTCGCTCGGATACCCGCGAGTGTTCAGACCTGTTAAAGGTCGAAGGTAAACTAGTAATGCTTACTTTACCCACTTATTTGCCATTGGTGACTGTAAAATGGAGAGGCACTGATATATTCCGATATGTTTGATTGATGTGATGACAATGCAATTGATAAATTACGGAACTCGAATTATAATGGTCACAATATAGCGGAATAGAAAATATCAAAGAGGACATTTGAAAGAGAAAATAGATTGAGAATAGTGTGGGAATAAGTTTCAAATAGTCTGCTACTGAATCAGAAAAAAATCTGAGAAGATTGGTGGAAGACCGTATTAATGAAATATATCTAACTTCTGTAAATTTTAATGTGTTATTGACCTTTAACCAAGATGAAACTGTAAGACCATTTTTTTTTGTTTTGGCAGCTCCATAAAATCTAAAGAAGAGGAAGCTTCAACAACTGATGACGATTGGGACGCAGAAGAGAAGGAAGAAGCAGTAGAAGACAAAAAGGAGTCAAAGTCTCCTAAAGTAAGTAAAATCAACATTCAAACATTTTTCTAACACAAACGAAACAAAACGACAAAATAATATATTTTGAGTATTCCCTACGTACGTAGAGCATACAACTATAGTCATTGTCTTATGAAAATATATTGGTTACCACTTGTAATGGATTATTTTATTCAGTAGGTCTGAAAATCGGCTACTATCTATTTTTCATACCCTTAAGTGATAAGGGTGGTTCACCTGGCAGAACAATGTTTGCTGGATCAGCTAGTATATATGTCGTCGTATTGTATAAATCGCCACAAGTATGTTATAAATTAGGCCAATGCCGCGAATGTTAAAATTAGGAAATAAAATGTGTCAAAGAGGTGGATAATGATTCACTTAAAATTCAGTAAGGTTAGCCTTTTTGAGTAACGTATAACGCCGAACACTTGCAGAATTTCACTCAGCCGTATTCAATCTGGCTAATCGTTGGCCCGCCACAAAAGGAAACTGAAGGAGAAAGAAGGAAATGTTTGTGAAAATGGCTAGCCGTACCTAATGAAATACGGCGAATTGGACAATCCGATGGCGACATGTACAATTAAGCATGCATATTCAATGGGAGTATTGGATGATCGTGATTTGCGAAAATTTGAAAAGAGGGAACTTACTTTTCAACTAAAAAATTTCGCCTCCTTCAAGTTTTCTTTTTAAAATCGGTCATTTTAATTTTTCTAAAAATTTCAGTAGGAAAAATTCAGTAGGAAATCGCTGTGTATTTCATTACTGTCTACCCGACTGCGTCAGTATATATATATATATATATATATATATATATAT
>JAFELO010000290.1:409908-426956 GCA_017140195.1 Eumaeus atala | reverse complement strand
ATATATATATATATATATATTTTATGGCATCGCTTACAGCATGTATGGCTCATGAGCTGGTCACGTGGTTCTATCAGTTGAATGTGTTTTACGTGAATCGCTAACAAGTTATGGACTGCGTGAACTTTTTCAATTTTCTACTAATTTAGTTAATCGTAATTCCCTAATTATACATACTTGGCTGGCTCAGTTGGTGGCGGTTAGTCCGCGTGTTACGCCAGAGGTCGCGTGTTCGAATCCCGCCTAGGTCATGGATGTTTATATATGTATTATATGTATTTCTATAATAAAAGTTTTAAATATATCAAATTTCTTAAATTTATAAAAAATACTAAATATATTTCCGTTGTCTTAGTACCTGTAACACAAGTCCTTACGGTACTTAGCACAGGACTAGACTGACGTGGTGTGATATGTCCACAGATATTATTATATTATTATTATTTCGCAACGACGAATAATATTTAGAGTGTATATTGTGAAAGCACTGGGTTTTTATAGCAGAGTTGTTGACAGCTGACCATATTATGTGCTCATTGTAGGCATATGGCAGATGAGACTGCACTCTACGATAGTGATATCGATGCTGCCCATCTTCTTTCAACACTCTAAACGCGCAAGGGTTTAAGATAGAATTACCACCAAGCGCGTACTTCGTGTAGGGTCTTCTCCAAAAATGTCGTCGTTGTCTTCCCGCGTGAGCTAGTTTAGTAGAGAGTGTGTTTGAATACGTTGGAATACCATCACCGTCGGCCACATTCTTTAGAACGGCATGCGGGTCCTCGTGAACCCTACGCTGCTTCTACATTCTTACAGTGCGATCTTCCTAGACACATCAAGTTGAAATATGCTTAATTAGAATACGACATCCCCAACACAGGACTCTCGCGAAAACGCATGAAATGTCAAATAACACGGACGTCCTTCCGGTAGGAAATCACGCTTGGAACTCATTGAAATTTAAAAAATATTGCATAAAAATCACAACGCTCGAGGTCGAAGGAGCCGATGCTACAAAGGTGCATGTGCACACGGCAAGGCGGTTGATCACCTCACTTCATGATGATGATGATGCGATAATTACAATTCTTATTCCATTGTTTTTTCGGAGGGACCTACTACCGATTGGCGGCGCTTGTCCAGCCTTAACAGTTCGTATGACTACGAAAGACTTTTGTCTTCAGGTTTAGGGAGACTATAGGGGGACAGACCCCCTCTTTTCCCGCAGATGGGAAGAGGCAAACCGGAATTTTATTGTGGGCATTACCCTATGGTGATTCTTATTGGGACCGAAAGGGGGGAAATGGTCCCCCTCCCCACACTAGTGGGACGACGCGCGCACGATGCCGATTAATTTGCGGTGTCATGGATAAGGATAGTTGAGCTCGTTTAATGTTTGGCTTATCTGAGGAGGCCGGCCTCCTGACTCCCCCCCTCTGACGGGAGGGGTTGATTTGCGCTACAAATCGACAAAAGCCGTGTTCTTGATTTATTTATTATTAGAGCTCTCTACAGTCGCGTTATTTTATTTCTATAAATCTAAGCTCTCAACTTACGGATACGAACCCGGGCTCGTTTCCGTAAGCGGTGTGTGAGTTTGTCATTTTGTCAGTCATATGTGTTATAACTGTGTCACTATATGTGAGATTTCAACGCTCGACCGGTACGAGCGGTGTTCATTGTATTGGTTCTAGCAGGAGAAAATCATTTACGCACCATCCAGCCGACCCAAGGGGGGCTGAAGTGTGTGTCGGGCTCAGGTCGTAAGCGATAGCTACTACAGACTAAAACCTGCTATCCGTAGGTTGGCCCTATTGGCATTTTACTACGGATGCGTGTCTTAGTGATGTTTTTGCTTGTGTGCAAGGGCGGACTTAGCAACTGCTATGTCTATCGCGTCGTCGGCGTCGTGCAGTACGTGCTTCGGCCAACGGTAACGGGAATCGTCCCTATTCCATCTTTACGCGTGTTACATGTGCCCAGGGCAGGTGCGGACAGTCGTAGTTCTAGTGTGGTTTACTTAAAAGAGTCGCGTACCATCGCGTCACACCGCTGCGTGCATTTCGGCAGTGCACCCGCGTGTTAAATACATAACATTTTTCGAACGGCCACCGCTTGCTATTTCTTAGAAATGAACTATGCGAAGATATTAAACATTTTTTTCGTTTGATCAATTTGAATCATTGTTTGATTTTAATGGATAACTTGCCAATATTTGATTTCATCGAACTTGATTTTCAGTTTTGATACAACAGCGTGTTTTTTACATGTTGTATAGTAAACATATAAATATAAAATATAATTAATGGAGGCGGCGATTAACTAGCTTGTCTTTTTACCAGTTAGCAGTCGGGTTTTTTATTCTCCAATTAATATTGTTACTGTGCTTAAATTTATAATAATATTTGTTATGAACGCTTTTTTAAGGTTTTACTAGTTTATATTGAAAATGAAGTAATTTACAGCTTTGAATATTCTCCGATGACTGCTCATAATTATTTTTATTTAAATATCTATTTTAATAAAATAATTATTATTTACGCATCGAACTTAAGGGCCGCAGCATCACTTTCAAAGCCGTAGGTTCCCGACACCTGTTCTGTGCTATAAAAAAATAAAATTTGTCTGGAAACTCCCTAGCCGGAAGCAGATGCTTCAGAAGGAGAAGGCGGCGAGCCGGGCGAGGACACCGATAAGGAGCCGGATGCGGCGTCCGATACGGCGCCCACTCGCCCCTACGTCCATCTCTCTTGTGTCCATTGTAAAGAAAAATGCTCCTCTTTTACAGTAAGTAGAGCTAAACTATTTATATAACAAATCGTCCCATCTCTCATATACTATTGGTATTTAGTCATTATATTGTAGTTTTGTTACACTTATATGCTGTGTGTGCACAGGGGTACGCGAAGCACCTGGTGTCGGGTGCGCACCGCGCCGCCATGTCGGGTGTCGCGCGGCGGCACAAGGCGCAGCTGCTACGCATGCGCATGGCGCAGCGCGGTGCACAGCGTGATTTGGAGGCGGCGGCGGGTTGCGAATTGTCAGCGCGTACCACCTTCTGCCTCGTGTGCCGTCTCAACCATCGCACGTCGCGTCATACGCATAACCTCACCGATACGCACCGCGCCATGAAGCGCTTCCTCATGCCTTTCTGCCGCATCTGCCGCCTAACCTTCCGCTCGCCCATGAACTACGAGCACCACATATGCTCCATTGAACATCTCAAGGTACATTATCACCGTCTTATTATCTTTATAGCAGAACTGTCGGCTCCCGGCTGGCACAAAAATCGGTGGTTCCATGTCGCACAGCAAAAACTTGCTGTACAAATTCGTGCGGTATAAGGCAGTTGGTTTCTGACGACCAGCTGGCGCATTGTTCTGATAAGCCGTGCACATATAACATTTGTATGGTAAGTCCATAGATATTATACTAATATTATAACTGGATTTTATTTTTATAGAAAAAGGCAAATCAATCTGCACGTAGAGCAAGTCCAAAGGCAGAAGGAAGCGGCGATGAGGGAATGGATGTAGACCTTGACAATTTCATGACTCTAGACTCTGTAGGAGATGTCGATGGTATGTTTATTTAGTTCGTTCATGTTAAGCATTATTTAATAACGACGCTAAGATTAAGAATTCACATAAACGTTTTTATTTTAGAAGTAGAAGACGAGTCTGGCGGCGAGAAGAATGAGGAGGCAGTCCCCAAAAAACAAAAAGTGGAAATCAATATTGGCAGTGAACACATAAAGAAAGTAGAAGTAAGTCAAATATCACAAGATTCATACTAAAACCCTAGTCAAAATGAAAAAGCTAGTGAACCCTCTGCCAAAAACACCCAAGCCATCGGCAGCAAGAAGTCCATTGCTGGAGATAGCACCCCATAGATGCTTCATAAATCGTGACCATTCGCATCCAGCGACTTCCTGCGACCTTGACCAGTCCACACCTCGATGACCTTCATCAGTCCACAGAGACCGACCCAACACTACAGCTTTTGGTGTAGGCCACCTCTCGAGAATCTTTTTCTTCCAGCGGTTGGTTATGCGACCAATGATACCAGTAATCTGTATGTATTATTAACTATACCATACTTATAACATAACTATGCGTGTAAAACTGAACTAGCATTGGACCTGCGGTTTCACTTGCGTAACTCTTATCCTATTCATTGATAAAAGGACTATATATTGAATGATTTTATTAAATTGGATCGATAGAATTGGTGTGTACGACAAAGAAACAAAAGACTTCCAGCTTTATTGTATTAGTATAGATAGCTAATAGTGCATCTACAAAAATAACTAGAGGCCAGGCAGGGCCTCTGTATCGAGCTTACGTCAAAGCGTTGCAGTGTCAGAATATTAGCAATGATGCGTACACACGCTCAAAACTGCATTTTATATTCGACACTGACGAGATGCTCCGATGATTGTTCCAGAGGCGTTAATACGAATTACATTGAGTGACAGTAGGTATTAACTAACCAGTTATCTATACATATATATATATATCAGTGCGTAAACCAATTTCAAACCGAATTGTAAAGGTGTACTGGTGCGAGCTGTGCCGCGTGTACCTGCCACGCAGTGCCGGCGGACTGGGTGGGGCCGACGCGGCTGAGGCGCTTCGCCGCCACTGCCGCCTACGTGCGCACCTCGGCCGCTACGTGCGCCACCGCGACACACGCACGTTGCGCAAGCACGCCGAGCTCATACATCGCCGCCTGCACCAGCAGAAAGGTAATGTATGCGCTTCTGGTCTGTCGAATCCAACATTTGTTTGTCTCTTAATTTATTCTCTATAGAATTTGTCTCTTTTGGTCCTAATTTCGTTCCCTATGCATGTAGCATATCAAACTTATCGTCATTGGTTTTTTTGACGCGGGGAAACGCATTTACGCGCCTTGACCGGCCCTGGGTGGGGTCGGGTATTGTGTGGGGCTTGTGGGCACATTATAGTGAGGAATACCCACAAAAACCACAGCGAGAACCACTTGCGGCCTTTAGTGAAGTACCCCGGAACAAAAATTCAACAGGGCACCTCGACGGCTAGTCAGCCCCCTAACGGACCGACTTCACCTCTACAGATGGGGTAGTCACGCACTACAGGACAACCCCACCAACTTAGGGGACAATGCAATAGGGTGAGGTTCCCATCCTCGCCCCTTGCCCCATGCGCAAAAGCGCCGCCTCCTTTTGCTGCTTTGTCCCCTCTTATAAGAGGGGTAGAAAGAGCGATTCTCCACCCGCTCCTTATCCCCCTCTTCTTGTATCCTCCTTCAATTGGCTTCGCCTGGATTCACCCCAGGTTACTAAGCCTCACCGCCACGAGAAGGCTTGAACTATGGGTATGGTGGGGTGGTTACCTAACCTTTTTTTTTTGATGACGAAGGGGAATGCATTTACGCATGATACCTGGGGACCCGGGTAGAGACCTATGTTGGACTCGTCAATTGGGTAGCAATAACAACTAAACCCCCACGGGAGCCTTCAGCCGCTATTAATGGAGGGTCCCGGATCTACAGGCAACAGGATCCCTCCAGCGACAGGTTGGCCTCGGCCAAAAGGCTTCACCTCCTCGGGGACTGTCCGGCTGGACATCGGTGCCGCCCTTGGTGAGGTGCCCCGGAACAACAAATAATCAGGGCACCTCGACGGCTAGTCAGCCTCCTAAGGGACCGGCTCCACCTCCACAGATGGGGTTGCCCCGCACTACAGGACAGCCCCACCGACTTTGGGACAGTGCAATGGGGTGAGGTTCCCATCCTCACCTCCTAACCCCGTGCGCAAAAGCGCCTCCTCTAGTTGCTCTTTGGTCCCTTCTTCTTATAAGAGGGGTGCAAAGATCACCCTCGGCTCATTTGGCTTCGCCTGGGTTCACCCTAGGCTATTAAGCCCCATCGCCACGACGAGGCTTGAACCATGGCGGGGAGCAGGTGGTTACTTAACCTTAGGTGGGCTACATTACGACAATTTTCTTCATCTTATATAAACATGCAAATATGTATGCATTTAGATTGGATTTTGACATTACAATAATCAAATGTATGGATAGATACAATATAGGAAATAGCCACCAGGCAGATTTGTCAAACCACTTTTCTCTATCACTGTAGAAGTAGTAGTAAGACGACATTACAAGATTGTCCTATTTCAGTTTATTAATGGGTTGTTGTATATGTTACTTGCAAAACCCGATTTAATTTTGTCTGTGCCAAATTAGTTCTTCCTTTACGCGATAGGATAGGACAAGTCCGATAGGATAAACTAGATTAGGCTATAGTTTATACGCATGTTCCAGGTTTATGTAGTACCACTTAGTCTAAACATATTATACCCCTCAGGCAGTCAGTCGTGTAATATTATAATATTCCTTTGGAGCATTAGTTTGTTTTAAAAGCCTTGTTTATTTATAGAAGAAGAGAAAGAAGCAGCAGAAGACGAAAAATCAGAATCCAAAGTAAAGACCGAAAAGAGTGAAGCAACTGCTGAAAAGAAAAATCTTGAGAATGGCAATGACGCCACAAACATTTCTGGTAAGTGTTATGTACATGTAACATGTAACAATTCTTATTCTGTTCGGTGACATTCAATTCAAAATGACAAAAATTCATGTTGAACTAAAAGTTTCTTGTTCTTGTTGACCTTTTATAATTTTGTAATTTTTTTCATAACAGGAAGTGAAGATAAGCTTTGGGACGATGGTATTGATAAAGAATTAGGAGACCTACTGCGTGAGGTGGGTCCACCGGCAGATGAGGCAAGTGATGATGAAGAGGATCTAGACAGGTATTAATTCTGATATTATATTCACGAACTTTATATCTAGGCAACCACTTTTCGTTGGCCACACTAAAACCGAGCCACTTCTTTAATTACTAGAAATGGGTGGTGCATGATTGCTAGCATTTATGCTAGCAGTCATATTTATTCGAGTCAGCACTGAGCCAATTTTATCTACCGCGCGCGAGTTGCCCTCGACGTTGTTAATAATTAAACTAAAAAAAATGCTATTATATCTACTTATAATATATATTTGGCTTCCCGGAGCTACATAGTGTTGCGTCCTTTATTGGGCTTCTCTTGGCTTCCACAGCATAATATATGGTCAGGTCCGGAAAAAAAATTCCATGTTGCGATGCTCCGCTGCAATGACGTGCCGCGTCGCTTGATTAGGGACTGATCTTAGCCATGAGCGTTGCCCATGCACATGCATAAACCTTTAGTTATTAACATTAAATAAGATTTACTTTGCACTGTTTCTCTAGATACGAGAAATTCAGAAAGAGTGACAAGAAGTCTAAGACTGAGGCCGCGGAAGATTCCGAGGCTAAAGCTGAAGAGGACGCTACTGAAAAGGCAACTGTAGAAATAAACACATCCGCTTAAATACACTATATTCTTCATTAATTATGTTTAGGTTTTCTGTAGACATTCTACTCTTCTTATGTGTTATATCTGTAATGGCATGTGTTAATTGTATTAATAAGATAATAAAAACTTATGACTACCTTGAATTATATTTTACTTTTTTAGTTTATTTTACAAAATGATATATAACCAACCGAACTTTTGATTTCGGCCAAAAATAGGCCGTACCTTGCAACCTCGCCGAAACTACGTGTTCGGGAACTAGTGCGGCATTCGGTTAACTTCGTGACTATCTTTAGTAATAGCCAGTTGTGGTGACTTAAGGTTTTTTTTACAAATAAATTATTATGTAAACAGTTGTTCTGGCAGAACATAACTTACCACACCCACATTATACCTGAATACTAGAACAAAAAAATAAATTTGCAGTAATACGGCTAAATTGATCTTATACTTTCCAATGAATTGGAAATTATGAAAAACGCCGAATTTTTATTTTCTCATATGCCGCTACACTTGATACATACTTTCGTTATAATTTTGTATCTCTTTTTATATTATTAAATCCCAAATGACGATAAAATTCACGACACTAGTCTTGAAATACCCGATGCTGCAAAAAGGCCTTCGTTAGGATTCAGTTGGGTTGGGCATCATTCCAGAAGCTTCGTCACATTCTCACGTCGCCTATACAGCAGAGCTTGAAGACAAGTCTTCATCGTTGCGTTTTCCCCGTGATGACCTACGGGGCCCGAATCATGGCCTCTTAATTAAGGACTGGACGCAAGTATGCGATAGCTCAGCGGGCTATTGAACGTGCTTTGTTGTTTTTCTTTGTCCGATAGAATTTGCAAAAAAGACATTAGAGAGAACTTAATGTATCCGATATCACGCGACGAATAAGCTCGCTGAAGTGGCAATGGGCTGGTCACAATCAGAAGAACAGATGGCAGATGGGCCACTAAGGTTCTGGATTGGAGGCCGCGTCTATGAAAGAAGTGTTTTTCGACCGTTCACCAGGTGGGAAGGTAATGTCCGTGCAGTAGCGTAGTATGTCTAGCAGTGGACCGATAAAACAATCGAGAGTCAAGATATCAATATAATTGGCCGTCTTTTGATTGCATTGACTTGGAAGTTTGCTAATTGTCTGCTCCATAAGGACTAGTCCCAGTTTTATATGAATTTCAACTTGATAACTTTTATACGCATTCTTGAGAAAAAGGGTCTTGACAGGTGGACTGAGGCAGTGTGCATCGAAGAGGAAAATCGAACTTTTAAATTAATGCAATCAAAATATTCGACCGTTTTTACTTATGCCACCACTTTCTGTAAGCCTAAAATAATGAAATTTATCATAAACATTCTATAGTAAAAGTAATCCTAACCTAACAGATTAGCCCTAAAGTTAGTAATCAACACTATATCACAAAATAAAACAATATCGAACTTATATTGGTAAATTATTACATATAAAATAATTGAATACGCTTTTAATTCTTTATAGAGCAGCAACCGGAGCCTTGACTACCGAAACTTATGGACATTGTCATGCTGATGTGTTGTCCTCTTTTCCTCCACCTCTCGGATGGGCCACCGGCTACTCACAAACAGCACGAACGTAATAGCATAGCTGTCACTTTACGGTGATGTTATATGAGCGTGAGATGTCTCCCTGGTCGTACTGGCCCAATTCCGTTGCACTACAGCATGGTACTACCTCTTAGTAAATAATTTTATGACCCCATCATTTTCAACGGGCCACGTAACCACGATAAACGAACGATACCCCATAGTAATTGACATGGAACCCTTCGTGGTCGGTTTATTATATATATGTTATACATGTCTAGGAGACTTAGCGCCAACAGACTCATAAATATTTGTACAACCAGAAGTTAGGCCGATACATAGCCCTCCATTGAGTTATCAGAAATTTCACAGGCTGCATCACCTCATACCGGTTTTATTATTGTATTTGCTGTAAATGGTGCAATGCAGTAATGTCACTACAACGTATTAAATGTGTGTATTCAATTTAAAGGAGAAAAGTGTTCATGAACGACAAAATAATTCATGAGACTAGATGTAGACTTTAAATATGAACAAGTGAGTTTCGGTTTTGGCTAAAAAATCAGTTTCCGTCGGACTCTAATATTTATTGAAATAAAATCGATGCACCTATTACGTATTTATATGACAGCCATTCGAGTCCCCGCCAAATCGAGCGCGAAGCAAACACTACCATTTTGCATCCAAATCGGGCCTACAAAATGGGGAAGGTATCTTGATCATAATGAGCCGAGTATTTTGTAAAGTCCAGTGGCCCTTTGTGGTACAGGGAAACTGAGTGCAGTGCAACGTGTGTGTATGCCTATGGTCACTACATATGGGGGATGTCCGTACTTCCTCCATAGGTAGTGACTTAAAGACTCCGGACCACTCCTTTTTCCGCTAATGAAATGAAAAAAAAAATAGTTTTTAAACTGTTTTATTAGATCACTTCTTGCTCTTAGGTTCTTTAACTGCAGCAGGTGCCTTGGTGACATCATCAGGATTTTCTGCGGCATCCTTCAATCTCTTGGCACGGATTCCAACAAGTTTAGCAATGGAACGAGCCTGCAAAGTAATGTAATTTTAGGGAATTTGCATCTGCTGTATCATTCATAAGTATACATTTTTATTAGTTTGTAGCCCCAGTCACGTAACAGGTGAGAAGACATCAAAATGAGTGAAATTAGATATTTTAGGTGAACCTTTTTATGAGAGGGGACAATATAGCAGGAGGAGGAGGTTATACACACACGAGGAGGATAGGAATCTCACCATCTGCACTGTCCCAAAGTTTGTGAGGTATTTCAACCACACCTTCTCTCCTCTATATTTATACTAGTGTCTGTCCAGAGACCGAAATTCGATCATCATTACATTATTAACAGGAAATACATAACAGGAAGCTTTGGAAAATTTTGGAACCCTTCTTGAACAAAATAGGTATGGTACTTGGAAGACTTCATAGTTTATATGTATATATTTTTTATCATGTATGCATTAGATTTTAATTAAATGAAACATTACCCACACTACATTATGTACACAATTGGTGACACTGTCGACATTTAAGTTTTTCAATCAAGCTGCATCTTGCTGGGTGATCACTAGTAATTATAGAATATTTATTACTGATGATGAGATATTTTTCTCACCAGTCACTCTGTATTACCTCTCAAGAAGAACATAACATTATAAAGCTATTTTTGTTAATGTTAGCTTACCCCTCTTAGATATTGGTAGGCCTTGAACTCCTTCTCCTCTTCCGTAATAACACGAGCAACTGATTTGGGTGCAGGTTGTTGTACTGGCATTAGAGGACCACGCAACTGTGTGGCCAGTTTGCGTTCCTCTTCATTAGCTTCACCCTTCAATACCTATGCAAAATAAATTGCAAATTTAATACAATAAGATCCAGGTTCCTATCAAATTAACCACAAACATAAGCCCCAAAAAAATACTTCTAAATCAAAAATCCCCTTTTACTGTTCATATCCTAAATTATTCATTGGAGAAAGTGATCCTGATGACAAATTACTATTGAAATAAATAAAATCTAAAAAAAGGTTTATTTTTATATACTGTACTAGTGAGTTACTTGTATGGGTCCAAAACCCTTGCCCATGGATGTTTATATTGTTTATATGTAATTCAAATCTTAAATATACAAAAAATTTTAAATTTATAAAATAATACTAAATGTATTTCTTTTGTCTATTAATGTTTGATAACACAAGCTCTTATGATACTTAGCAATGAGCTAGACTAACATAGTGAGCTAAGTCCGCATGTATGATATTGTAATGGTTGTCGTAAGTCTATTGGTAAACATGTTCAAACAAAAACGTTTGACCCCAGTTCTAATCCTAGGTCAGAGGCCAAGCAAGAAGCTACTAGGATTTTTGAAATTATAATAACAAGTCAGGACTCAGCAACTTAGAGATGTTACACCACACTGCCTCAGAGACCATGTTAAACAGTCAGTTCTGCATTTGATATTTCTCTGGTTGTGTCAGGTTGCTGTTATTGCAATGAGGGAACGGTGAGTACACTTGTGTCCGCAAAAACACTTGTACAGTAGAATAATATGTCCTCTCCAGATGGCTCATCTATGGACTAGGCCTATCTGTGGTGTAGTGGAAAATATGCAGTGTGTTGTTGGAATGTGCCCAGAGCAAACAAGCCCGTATGGATTACATTCGGTTGCGACATTTGAGGTAGGTATTTGCAACAGTATTTTAACAGAACCAATGTCAGACAACGCGAAACAATTATATTTTCTTGCCATGTCATATTTTAGTCGTGATTTGTGGTTAGATATTAATAAGGTTAAATATTTTGTAAACTTAATGTACGGGGCGATATATTCGCTCAGCGAGAAAGCCTTTTGAATAATAAATTAAAAAAATATAGACTAGGCCGACATAAAGAAATTCTTCATCAGATCAATACTGTTATAATAATGTCCTCAACATTATTGTAACCGCACAAATCTATGACCCTTTTCTTTATGTTATCTCTTTTAACATTTTAACTTTAAAATGATAATTGCCACCATACTAAGTTTTAATGACGTCAAGATCCCAAAGCGGTTACTTCAAAATTTATATTTTTTTGAAGTAACTGCTTTCGATTGTCAATTGAAGGGTTGATGATAGCATGTTTGTGATTAATATACAAATTTTGTCGATTTTTTTGTGTTTAAATTTGTTTTGTGTTGCTTTTTGTGTGTGTAAGGTAAGAAGCTTTATTTTACCTAGAACAATGGCTTACATCCCATGGTATGCCACTTTCTACACCTAAAAGCTCTCTAGTCATATTTACAAGAAGAAAAAATATTCCTCATATTGACATAGTGTTCCAGGACCATCTAATTCCAATCAGAAATAAGGTGAAATCCTTAGGTATTATTTTCGACTCTAAATTGTCTGGCACTTCACACATCAATCACACTGTCGAAAAGCAATATTAACATTCTTAGATGCCCCTTCGGGTATTTGGTGGTGGAGCTATGCCATATCTAAAAAGGAATTACTTTACAATGCCATTATCCGAAACGTAAATGATTATGGCTGTTTTCTCTTGGAACCATGTAGCAAGGTTTCTCTAGGAAAAGTAGATAAAACGCAATATCAATGTAGCAAGGTTTCTCTAGGAAAAGTAGATAAAACGCAACATCAATGTAGCAAGGTTTCTCTAGGAAAAGTAATGCATACGCAATACTAGGAGCCATGAAACCTTCCCCTACAAATGCTCTCCAAATATAAGCCCTCGACTCTCCATTGTTTTTACGCTGACAATTTTTATCAGATAGATATATATTTAGAATTTCTGCTCGTTTTGATCATCCTCTTCTACCAGAACTTCAAAATTCAATTGATTCATCTGATAGATAACAATAAATATTGGAATAAATTAAATCCCCCCTTGTTTAATTAAGAGTTTACAAAAATTAACTAATCTTCCGAACTCCTATTTCTCATGTACTATTAAAATTTAGGCGTGTCCAAAAATGATTCAGGTTCCAATTCATCATCTGTTTGCACTGATAAGTCCGTAGCTATTTTAAAGGCAGTTAAATTTATAGAATGCCACAACTTGAACAAAACTATAATTTTCAGTCTCAATGAGTACTCTCCAAACAATAGTGTCAAACCAGTTTGTTTCTAATTCTAAATTTTCTCTTATTTTTGAATTAAAAGAAATTCTATACAAATGTTTTTCTCGTAACATTGAGCTTGTACTAGCTTGGTTACCTAAGCAATGAAATTGTGGATCAATTTGCAAAAGATGCAGTATCAAATGGCTGCCCAGATCATAATATAAGTTTATTGTCCAAAACTAGATTAAGAAGTGGTAAATAAACTGGTGTAATAGTAGCAGGGTTAAAATCCGTTATTTTTATGATATCCAACCTCATATTCCTTCTAAACCTTGGTTTTCTCGTTTCCGACTCACAGATAGGCAAACAATGTAGGTTAGTATAGGTCACTTGTGTCCCCTATATTTAAATAGATTAGTACTTAGGTCTATCTAAAAGTTCGTGGCCTAACCTACATGCTCCATATACATGACATCTTTTTAAATCTACCGTCATTTGTTAGTATGTGTCATATTGATTTATTGTGCGCAGTTTCATTCCGATACTGCACAATATAAATTTTCTGTGTTATTTGTTTGAAGCAATCTGACGCAATTTTCAATAATGGAGAAAATTGAACACCGTGCAGTCATTAAGTACCTCAATAACAAAGGCCTACCACCAAAAGACATCCATCAAGATATGGTGAGCAATTTGGGGGAGTCTGCTCCATCGTATTCCAGTGTCAAGAAGTGGGTAGCTGAGTTTAAGCGCGGTTTTTTTAAAATTATCCTAGGAGTGGAAGGCCTACATCCTCTACCACGAAAGTAAACATCGATAAAATTTGTGACCTCGTACTGGGTGACCGACGTTTGTCCATTGGTAAGATAGCTGAGATAACAAACATTAGTTATGGCCGGGTGCAACACATAATAACGGTAGAGTTGGGGTTCCATAAGGTTTCTGCTCGCTGGGTCCCGAGGTTGCTTTCAGCTGGGTTCATCACCATACTCCTGAATAAAAGCAACAATCCAAACAGTGGAAAAGATCAGACTCTCCTACACCGAAAATGGCTAAGGTCGTTTTGTCGACTAACAAAGTCATGGCTTCTGTCTTTTGGGATGCGAAGGGCATTATTTTCGTAGATTATTTACCGAAAGGTCAAACTATAAATTCTAGATATTATGGTAACCTTTTACGAAGACTCCGGGAAGAAATAAAAGAAAAAGGCCGGAAATGTTGCGTAAGAATGTTTCGTTTCATCAAGACAATGCACGTGTTCACTTCGGTTGAAACAATGTCTGTAATCCATGATTGTGGCTACGAATTCCTGCCCCACCCACCTTATTCGCCGGATTTAGCCCCCTCGGATTATCATTTATTACCAAATTAAAAAAAAACATTTGGGTGGCTCGAAATTTTCGACCAAAGATAAAGTCGCAGTAAACGATTATTTCGCCAACCATCCAGAATTTTTTTTTCGAGGGGATAAACATATTGCAGGTCAGGTGGAAGAAGTGTGTTGAACTAGATGGAGACTATGTCGAAAAATAAAAATAAATTTAGATCCACTTTTCTTTCACTTTCTTGGTCGGGCTTAGAACTTTTAGATCCACCCTCGTAATTATACCTATCGTAATCACCTTTGTGTGACTTGAAGAGGGTTCAACAGACCATATCCTTTTTAATTGCCCAAACCGCAGACTTTCTTTGTACAACATCCTCCCCAGGAACATTCCTAAGCCTATTAATACTAAAACCTTACCATATATGTCTTCTAATAATCATAAGCTTTTATCCCTTCTATGTCATTATATCCGCTCAAACAACATTAAATTGTCTCTTTATTTTGTGCATGTGTCCTGTAGTGTTTTCGTATTTTTTAGATTATCTACATTCAAACAAGATATTTATAATCTCATCACTTTGGCATAAATTGAAACCAATCAATCAATCTTGAAAATCAGTGCTCTTGTCAACTTAGACATTGGCAGCAAGGGCTGTTAACCAATGACAGCCGATTACCATTTCTAAAAGTTGAAGCAACTGCTTTGGACAGTATAATAGAAATCAATACCAAATTATTTAAAGTTTTTATAATAAGTAAATGTTAAAAAGTAAAAGTGGCTTACACTTATGCTAAATATGCAGAACAATTGCAAAAACTAACATCTTCAATATTATTCAATAATATTTTTTTAATACAACTGAACTCTAGTTTTCTGTAAAACGTCCTGACAAATATGACAACAACTTAAACCTGTAAAGTTAAGAGCCCACTGAATAAAACCATTTACGGTTTATGGATGCAATGCATATACTCCACGTATTGTGTATGCTGGTCAATTAATGTGTTAGAGTACACTTAGCATTATATGTAATAAACTAATATACTGTCAAAGAAAGTATGAAATAAAGAAAAACAACAAACCTTCTTGCCCTTAGGGAAAAGAATGAGGCGGGCACGGTATTCTTTCAATCTCTGTACATTTGTCTGTAAGGATTCTACAGACTTATTGCGTCTGCGTGGATCAACAGCAATACCAACAGTCCTAGCGAATGCTGGATTTAAACCTGCAGCCTGCAAATAAAAAAAAATATTTTCATTTTAAAATGGGAGCACAATCTACAACAACCATATTAACCTATAAAATATATTTAAAAAAGTTACTGAACAAGAACAACAAATAGTCTATAGAAAATTAATTTTAAACAACAAGGTATATGGTACTTTATAATATGGATGGTAAAAATATTACAATGTGTTTACATTACTTTCCATACAATGAAAACTTCTGAATAGACAGTTCATTTTTTTAATATTTAAATTTAGTCAAAAATATTTTATTTTTTTAGATTTAGCCATAAATAAATGTTTAGTTGGGAGGCAGTATTTAAGAGTAGTGATTTTTGTAATTTAATCAAGTAGTGTTTGTCCTCAGAACTTGTGTCAAGTTAACAAAAAAAAATCGTCTTATATTTACATTAGATGACATCTGTCTGCACAATTGTAAAGAAATGAAAATTACAGGTTATTTTTCTGGTATGAAATATATTTACCCTGATTTCACGCAAAGTAAATCCACGGCCAGCACGAACTTTTGTATGATACCGGACAGTAGGACAACGTACCACTGGTCGTAGGGGGCCAGCAACCGGTCGTGGTGCAATAGCCTTAGCTTTCTTTATTCTGTTTTGCTTCCTGCGATGCCTCCTAGCTGGCTGATTGAACCACGTTTTGACAAATCTTTGCCAGTCCTTATGGAAATGGCCATTAGGAATCATATTATTTCCCTTCCCCATGATGAAGTCGACCCTTTTCACCTATAAGATATAAATTGTATTTGAAGATAGTATACCAAAATAACACCCGTAAATTCTAATTTAATAACCGGAGAAAGACTACGAACAGAAATTTATTAAAAATATCAAAAGATTTTGATGAATAACTAAGATTAAAATTTACACCAACCACAAAACAGAACACACGACCCAAAAAGAAACAATTACGAGTTGACAGATGACAGTTGACAATTGACACGAGCTGATACCAAAATTAATATCATGGCTACACGAACGGATGGATGTAATTAGCTAATTAAATTAAAACTTACGTTGTTTATGGTATATGGTTTGATTAGCAAGTCACGACCACGACGTGTCTGAGGACGAATCGAAGCATCTCCTCGTCTATCTGGATAGTTACTGTCACAAGTACGCACAGACTTTTTAATCTATATCCCTGTCATATCAATGAAAAACACCAATTGAAACGCTTAATTCTTATTACTCAGAATTACTTTAGGTATTTTGATTCTAATCCTACCGTAGAAAAGTGGATGGATATGGGTTGGATGTGAGTAGCAATAGATAGGTCGTCTTGGCCTATGTCCAGCAGTCGACCGATAAAGGCTGATAAAGATGAAGAAAATAGTGATGTTAGAGAAAAGTACTAATTGCACTGAATCGTTTAGATTTATCTAGTTTATTGTATTTGTTAAGGTGTCATCTTAATTTTATTGTTTTCCATAATTTCAAAAT
>JAFELO010000290.1:389669-409826 GCA_017140195.1 Eumaeus atala | reverse complement strand
TGTGGCAAAGGAGTGAAATTGGTCTGTAATTTTGTAGAAGTGATTTGTTACCGTTTCTAAGAAAACCAACGTCACTTCCAAGTCATGGCTTGGGAGGTATGCCCCGCAGAAGTAGAAAATCAAAAATCTTTTTCGGCTCTTATAATTCAGGTTCCACTCCTGCCCTTAGAAGCTCAACTTTCTTACGCAACATTCACGGCCTTTTTTCTTTTATCTCTTCCCGGAGTCTTCGTAAAAGGGTTACAATAATAACTAGAATTTATAGTTTGACCTTTCGGTAAATGATCTACAAAAATAATGCCCTTCGCATCCCAAAAAACAAAAGCCATGACTTTGTTAGTCGACAAAACGACATTAGCCTTTTTCGGTGTAGGAGAGTCTGATCTTTTGATTGCGTTTACGCTGCTACATACATACACGAGTTCCGAATACAGCTTTGTCATGCACATCGATTACCAAGATTCCAGCATATACATAATCTCTGCGTACTTACAGTATGGACATGACACAACGCGAAATCTCGAACAGCTAAATTATTTTCTGAATCACCTAACTGGAAAGCCTGTACTGATTGGTGTAGACAGCAATGCGCATTCACTACTCTGGTTTTGTGAACCTCTTCGATTCTCGGTGCCAGGGCGAGACACAGAGTATAGTAAGATCCAAATGGAGGGCTTCATATTGAGCAGAGGTCTATTCATTCACAACAAGCAAGGCCAGCCTCCAACTTTCAACGGACCAAATGGTTATTCTAATGTGGATTTGACACTCACGACAAGATAAGTACCGATATCAGAGTAGCGCGTACACGAAGGTATTACCTTAAGCTACCATCAGCTAATTATATATCAAGTGTGTAGCAGCGTATCAAGACCCATGTCGATATAACAACCATCCTTTGGACTAGCCTTTTGCGAGGGAGGGGTAGATTGGACCTACTTTCGATCGACGCTATGTTTGCGAATGGGTAAACTAGACTCCAGTAAATCAGCAAACGAACTTGACAAGCAGTTTAGCGAAATCCTTACACAAACTGCTAAAAGATACCTCGGATATCGCAAGGTGGTGAGTTCAGGGGCTACGAATGGTGGAGTCCGCTCTGGACCATCTGCACAGTAAAGTTATGGCCACACGACGATGTTGTCAAAGCTCGAGACGAGGAAATCCCACAGGCGATATCTCATTGCAGGAAAAAAATGTAGAACGTCTCATAATTACTTGCGCTTCCTATTTGCGGACATTCCGGAGCCTTCGATAATGCATGGTGGCCAATGATTCTGTTAAAAGCAAAAGCTATCGGATTCCCGTAAGTTATTTTTCTAACCGTTACGCTGGCTTCAACATTTGACCACCGCACGCTTTGAAATGTTTCCACAATGGGATGTCCCCAGGGTTAGGTATTAGGCCCCACACTATGGAAACTCCTCCTGGACGATATCCTTAAGCTGTCGAGACCATAGGGTGTAAGTTTAATATCATACGCAGACTATTTGTCGCTTGTGAGCGAGGCACCGTCGCGCGCCGTTATCGAGCAGAAATGTTCCACGACCTTGAAAAGTCTATGGGACTGGGGGACCTGTAATAGGCTAACGTTTTCCGCAGCCAAGTGTCTGAGACTATGACAACTAACCGGCGTTGTAAAAGTGGACCGACCATTAAGATGACTGGTACCTCGATCGATCGGGGTACACATAGACGATGCTAGATCCTTTGCGCTGCATGCGGTTTTGACTTGCGAGAAGGCCGCCAGCTCTTTCGCGAAGGTCTCACGTGTCTCTACCTCCTCGTGGGGTGTGCAGTACCGGCACTTAGGCTCCTGTACCACGGCACCTATGTTGCAATCCTGACATATGCGGCAGCGCTTTGACGTTAACGCTCTCACATGTATGTTGTACGTAGTACATTATTACGCACATAAAGACCAGCTTTGGTTTTATTGACGAAGGTCTACAGGTCATGCAGTAGTGCGGCGCTACCAGTATTGCTTCTTTCTAGAAGTTAAACGCGTCCGGCATATTTATATATACATATGACACGTTATTTCGCAGATACTAACAGGGCACGCTTTAGAGGTCGCCTGCACGGAATGGCGTTATGTGACCTGCCATCATGTCCTTGCGGTCATGCAGCTAAAACCAGAGACCATGTACTGTGGGAATGCGACATGTACAAAAACGAGCGAAATGTCATGTTGGACGGCATCCAACGGACGACTGTGGGCCCAGTCTATAACCAGGATTTGCTCGCAACGGAACGGAGTTTTAGGCAATTGAGGACATTTGCGCATACATGGCACGCGAAGAGTGGAACAAGGGGAGGGCACTTAAATAATGTGTAGGGAGTCAAGAATTGCACGTTGGGGAATAGAGCAAATCCCCGTGCAATCTCCCATGATTCGCTCCGTATAACGAGAGGTGGTTAGGAGCAGGGGTGTAGGTGGGTAAGGGTAGTTACGTCCTTCCACCGAGCCTTTCCCCCTTTAAGCTGCGGAAGTGCCAGACTAATCTCGCTCAAGACGTTCGGCAGATCGTCTGACAAATGTCATGTCCGGCTTGCACGATGATCCTTGTTTAGGATGTCGGGATGAGGAGCGTGCGACGATGACGTACGTACAAAGTTTGCTATACAAAGCTTCGATCTCAGATAAGATCACAGGCTTAGAAGAAACGGTAACCACAGAATCAGTCCAAACCTTTGTCAGATGACCTCTTCCAAGCTTCTCCACAAAAACCTTCGACCCTCTATTCTGCTCATACGCTTAGGTTACCCGTTGCGTATTTGAGCTGCGAAGGTCTGGGCGTATTAGTTTGCAGATTTTCTGAGAAAGAAGCTTGTCATCGGCAGACGTAACGTCTTCGTGTGCTCTGCGTTCCCTCATAAGTCCAAGCGTCTCATCCGAGAGTTTAGCTTTCCTGCTCGTATACTTACTCCTATAATATTCTTCACCCACGTCCCGCATGCAATCAATCACACCACACATGGCCTCGTCAATTGCCACTGTAGTTTCCGACATGTCTATCTCATCGAACCGGTTTTTAATTCCAGTTGGAGTTTTTCGGAACCTACCATGGTTCGTCGGACCTGATTATACGCTTTCAGTCCGTCATAATCAGGCAACTATTGCTATTAGGTAGACACAACTACGAGGAGGGAGCCGATAGAAGGATTAATTTGGGTTGGGCAGCATTTCGGAAATGTCGTCACATTCTCATGTCGCCTGCACCGCAGAGCTTGAAGACAAAAGTATACAATCAATGCGTTCGCCTCGTTCGCAATGACCTACGGGGCTGGAACATGGCCTCTTAATTTAGGACAGATCCGCAAGTATGCAGTAGCTTAACGATTTATTGAACGTACTATGTCGGGTGTCTCTCTGTCCGATAGAAGTCATAAGGTAGAGAACTAAAGTATCAGACACCACGCGATGAATAAGCCTACTGAAGTGGTAATGGGCTGATCTCACACTCAGAAGAACAGATGGCTTGTTCGGTTCTTTAGTGGATTCCGCGTTTGGGAAAACGAAGAGTTGGTCGACCGCTCACCAGGTGGGAAGACGATCTCCGTACAGTAGCTGGTCCGGGTGGGATGCCACTAGCATGAGATCGGTCGTCCAGGGAAAGACATATCTATGTTGCCCACTATTCGTAGCCGTACGTAGGCCATAATAATTAATTACAGTTTTATGGCGATTTGATTTGGAGCTAGTTTTTTTCTTTTTTTGCCGCGGGACGCCCATTTACGCGCCCTCAATGGCCCTGGGTGGGGTCCAGTGATGTATGGGGCTCGCGACATATTATAGTACCACAATATATATAATAGGTTTGTTCCACACCTCAGGACAACCCATTTTTTTAACAGTGCAATGGGGTGAGGTTCCCATCCTCGCCCCTTGTTCGTGCGTAACAACGCCTCTTCCTTTTGCTCTTTTTTTGTCGCCTCTTTAATCCCCATTTCTATATTATGTCACCTAAATTGGTGGACAGTTTTCGACGACCACTTTCTTCACCGATCTTGTTGAAAATGAGCGTTTGTTTCAATATGTAGGCAATATTACCGACGTTAAAAAAACTATTGATGCAATATGTTTGATAATATTTTGTAACATTGAGTAAAGTGCTGTGACGAGTACCAACCGGAATTTCGGTGATGCCAGACTCAGAAATAATGATAAAGAATATATGTCACGTACGTTTATTCACCAGAATATCAAAATATATTGCTATATTTAATATGTAGACTTATTTATGCCTCAATTATTATAATAATTTATAGATGGAATTGTGTAAAATAATATGTTTATTAAAAATATAACCCTTTGCAATAAAATATTATTATTATAATGTATATTGTATACTAAAGACTAGACAAACTGATAAAAGTGTGGGACATGCTAAATTAACTAGATAAATATTTTTGATAAAACTCCTTGATATGTTTTTGAACCCGGTTTATTTTTTAATTACATTTTCATATATAATATCTATTTAGTTATTATCATTTTGATTAAAAAATTCAATCTTTCATTTGTGGATAATGTTAGCACTGTTAAATAATAATTCTTTTTAACAATTTGTGCTATGACGTTGCAAATGATATAGATTATCTATGCTTTTCGCTTCGGTATCTGTACTTTCCAATTTATATTTTGTAATTATCTGTATTCTGAGTTTTTTGCTGATATGGTTTTGTAATTTCACCACTAATCGAGCGGGTTCTTTTCACAAATTGAAAACCATTTTCACTATACATTAGGAAAAATGGAGGATATTAACACAACTTGCTCACCTGCGGAACTCCCTAAAAAGGATGAAAATATTCCAAAGAAAAAAAATAAAAACAAAAAAAAGCGTAGCAAAGGAGATGGGGATAATGGTGGTTCTGGATCTTCAGACGGCTTGGTGGCATTACCAAATACCGGTGATGTTTCGCAAAATATTTCACTGAAAGATTTAAAAATGGCGATGGAAGTATTCAATTTGGAGCAAAAGCCAGCTAAAACAACCGAAGAGGCTTTACATAAGTCCTATAAATTCTGGTCTACTCAACCTGTACCTAAAATGTATGAAAAAATTATAACCAATGAACCAATCGAAGCACCTAAAGCGCCTGAAGAAATTCGTTCCGAACCATATTCATTACCAGATGGGTTTCAATGGGATACTTTAAACCTAAATGAACCTTTAGTTTTAAAAGAGTTGTACACCTTATTAAATGAAAATTATGTGGAAGATGATGATTGTATGTTTCGTTTTGATTACCAAGCAGAGTTCCTCAAATGGGCATTACAGCCACCTGGATGGAAAATGGACTGGCATTGTGGTGTACGTGTAGTAAAATCGGGAAGATTGGTTGGTTTTATATCAGCCGTACCAGCCCAGCTAAGAATATATGATAACATTCAAACAGTTGTAGAGATAAATTTCTTATGTGTTCATAAGAAACTACGTGCTAAGAGGGTAGCTCCAGTCCTAATAAGAGAAATTACTAGAAGAGTTAATCTGAAAGGTATATTTCAAGGTGTTTATACTGCAGGCATTGTTTTGCCCAAGCCAATAGCTACATGTAGATATTGGCACAGATCTTTAAATCCAAAAAAGCTAATCGACATTAAATTTAGTCATTTATCAAGAAACATGACTATGCAAAGAACACTTAAATTATTTAAATTACCAGATCTACCAAAAACTGTCGGTTTCCGGAAAATGGAATTGAAAGATATTGATAAGGTAGTCCCACTTATTAATTCATATTTAAAAAAGTTTGACTTGGTGCCTATTTTCTCTGAAGAAGAATTCAAGCATTGGTTTTTGCCTCAAGCAGGGATAATTGATAGTTATTTAGTGGAAGCAGCAGATGGGTCTATAAGTGACTTTGTTAGTTACTACACCCTTCCATCCACTGTTGTTTATCATCCAGTACACAAAACACTTAAAGCGGCATACTCATTTTATAATGTTTCTACAAAAACACCATGGATAGACTTAATGCAAGATGCACTAGTTACTGCTAAAAATTCAGGGTTTGATGTTTTCAATGCTCTTGATCTAATGGACAACAAGGAGTTCCTAGAGCCATTAAAATTTGGAATTGGTGATGGAAATTTGCAATATTACTTGTACAATTGGCGGTGTCCAAGTATAACTCCGAATAAAATTGGCTTGGTTCTTCAATAATTAACCAATAAAATGGTTTTTATTTTATTGCCTTTGTATGCAGTTTTTTTTAATAGGATAAGAGATTATGACTATTATAAAATTAACAGTTTTCATTATACAAGAAATATGTAAATAATTTTGTGTACTTATTTTTCCTTTTTGAATATTATTGGAAACTCATAATTAATTTCTAAATTTGGTTATAATTAATGTAATATTTTAAAGAGCAATCACAAGTTGGTCTTGTGCTTACAACCAGTAACAGATCATAACTAACCATGAGAATTGCTGCTGTATTCTATTATTTTTTATTATAAAAACCTCTTGATAACTTAATGGCTATATTGTTTAATTTTTCAAAATACTTTCGAGGGTTACAAGGGGCAACACAGAAGTTATGCAACTTCTAGTTGCACCAACATTTATGAGCATCCAATAGTCACCCATGGATTAACCTATATACTTTGGACCCAGATATAAAACTTAGCACTGTGCTACTTAAACATTAATCTCTGTTAAAACAATAGTAGTGATTAAGAAATTTTTGGATATTTTATTTTGATTAATAATATTGATGTGATAGTTAAAAAGTGAGTTAGACAACCATTCAACTTGAATGTCTTTCGTATCTGTACTAGTAATATAAAACTAAGTTTTATCTGCTTGAATGTGCTAACCTCGGAAACTACTGGCCCAAAATAGAAAATTCTGGAGTTGAATAGTCCTATTAAGAAAGGCTATGTCTATACCATGGACGCTACGGCTAATTGGGACGAAGTTACGCGGCTGAAACCGCGCAGTGATGCTAGTATGCATGTGTAGTTTAATTATTATATAATGTTAGTTCATGAAGGTAATAGAGATCTAGGCAACAGTATACATGGATTTAGACCAATACCTAGATCTTTACTGCATATAGAAGTCTCCATGCCTATTATACAACACATCACACCAGTTCCTCAACAGAGAAATGAAGCGCCACATGTCCATTATTAACAGATCCTTTTAAGAACCGTTCAGGACACTTGATGAAGGTTACCTATATATAAATATAACAGCTTTAATAATAAGCCCATTATCATCAGCCTTTACCTGTCTATTGCTAAAATAGCCTCTTTTAATTGGGCATACTTTAAGATAATTTATTACCCATTTAGTGTCTCACCGTTCACCATTTCACGGATTACATGTCTTGGATTTATATATAATAAAGATATGACCGTTTTACAATTAAAGGAATAATAAAACACCAATTATAGTGAATAGAATATAATTTGTAACAAGATTATTACAAATTCAAACCAGTTAAATTGGGGACAATGTTTTCAATACATTGTACATCCAATAATAAACTGCATGAAGAAAGAAATGAAAAAAAGAACAAAACCCTGCTCCAGTCTTGGAGAAATGAAAAGATTAAAGACTTAACTATAACATACTTTGTCAATATGAAAGTCACAAGTGCCCAGTGATATAACTTTTTTCACATATAGAAATGTTGAGTTGCATATTTTTGTTTGCAGATATGCACATCCATGTAATTGTTTGTTACATAGTATTAAAAAGTTGTTCTGGAACTGTGCATTCAGCTTTTTTAATTTTTCAATTTTTATTTAATATTTTTATGACCGGGACTCTTAATAATACATATTATAAAAAATGGTTAAAATGTTAAAATAATCAAGAAATGCAAAAAAAAAGCCACTTAATCTTTCTTTGTAGCCTGCTGTTTAGCTTGGTGAGCCTGCAAAACAGCAACAGCTTCATCTACCTTTGCTTTTAGTGACTCGCCATGCTCTAACATGTGAAGTAATTCAGAGTTATCAATTTCTAAAAGCATACCAGTAATTTTTCCTGCCAACTCAGGATGCATCCTTTGAATGAGTGGGAAAAGACGTTCACCTAACATCTGTTTTTGTTCCTGTAAAGGAGCAGCTGCTAGCATGCTAGCAGTGAGCGGCTCCTGTCCTTGAATATGTACTGCTGGTTGTGGTGCAGGAGGATTACGCATGTTAGAAGTATATTTGTAACCAGCTGGACGCCCACTAGGCACCAGGGGTGCACGAAGAGAGCCTGCTGTAGCAACTCCTTGTTGACCAGTGATAGGCCTAGCTCCAAGAGACGTACGCAGAGCTGTTTGCGTAGGTCCCCTTGGAGCTGGGCGGAATGGTGCTTGCATGTTAGGATAAGCTGAAGCAGCGCTTTGGTTGCTCGGTCTTACAGGAGGTTGTGCAGTCCAGCGTGGTGTTGGTCGAATAGCAGGGATTTGAGCCGGACCATAGAATCTCTGAGTGGGTGGAAGTGTTGGTACAAAATATCCACCGGCTCCACCTGGTTGGAATATTTGGCCCATTTGTTGCATCCTCATGCTAGCCATACGTTGCATATATTGTGATGTTAGATGAGCTTTTCTGTCTTCTTTGCGTTGTGCTAGAGCAACATACAATGGTTTAGTTCCAACAATCCTTCCATTCATTTCTGTAACTGCTTTTGTGGCTTCTTCAGGAGAGGAAAAGCAAACAAATCCAAATCCTTTACTGCGGCCATCTTCAAGCATAACCTTAAAAAATACCATATATTAGTAATCATAGTCAAGTACACACATGAGAACTTTATTTATTCTTACCCATATGTGTGAAGGTGTGTTGTTGTTTACAAAAAGTAACTAAAGAATATACTTGCTCAATTAACATCATATAGATAACCAAGATTGATTTTGATGACTCCCAACACAAAAAATTCCAATAACAAATAATAGTGTCTGTTGATAGGTATACTTTATCACTTTTGTTTTATATCTACTACTTCAAGATAATAATAAAAATATGATTATTTATTGTATATAATACAATTGTTTATGCTGTAAAATACCAACCTTTGCAGATGTTATAGTACCAAATGGAGCAAACTCTTTACGGAGTCTTTCATCATCAATAGTATCATCTAGATTCTTAACATAGAGATTAACACCTTGATAGCGAGTTAATCTTTCAGATTTTAATTGCTCAAATTTGCGTTTTAATTCTTTTTGACGCTCCGCTTTTTTCTGAGCGCGTCCTACATACAAAGGCTTTCCTTCCACTAATTCTTTGCCATTAAGTTCAATACAAGCTCTCTCAGCAGCATCAGGATCTTCAAATGCCACAAATCCGAAACCTCTAGAGGCTCCATCATCCTTGTACATTACTTTGTGACTAGTAATTCTTCCATATTTTTCAAACATGTCTTTGAGCATTTCATCTGAGAAATCCTCACCAAAATTTTTGACATACACATTGGTGAAAAGTTTTGCCTTTTCTCCCAGTTCCTTTTCACGTTCTTTACGAGGAATGAATCTCCCTACATAAACTTTCTTTCCATTCAGTAACATACCATTTACTTTTTCAATTGATTTATTTGCAGCTTCTTCAGTCTCGAAGTGGACAAAACCGTATCCTTTTGGGGCACCATTTTCGTCTTGGGCAACCTTACAGCTCAGAATATTGCCAAAAGCAGAAAATGTATCATACATTATTTTGTTGTCAATCATTTTGTCAAGATTTTTAATAAAAACATTTCCAACTCCAGACTTTCGAAGTGACGGATCACGCTGAGACCACATAATTCTTATTGGTCTACCTTTTATGATATCAAAGTTCATGGAATCTAACGCTCTCTCGGCTGTAAAAATAACAAATATTTATTAAAGACTATTAACCAATGCATTCTCCCCACGCTGAAACATGGCCCCTTGATTTAGGACTGAATGTGCTTTATTGGGTGTTACTCTGTCCCACAGAATTCGTAACGGAAGTCATAAGGCAGAGAACTAAAGTGGCAATGGGCTGGTCACAGAGTCAGAAGAACAGATGGCAGATGGGCCTGCAAGTTTCTAGAGTGGAGGACGCGGTTAGGAAGTCGACCGTTCACCAGGTGGGAAGATTATCTCCATGTAGTAGCCGGTTCGGGATGGATGCGAGTAGCAGAAGATCGGTCGTCATGGCGTTCATTGACAGACGCCTATGATCAGCAGTAACGTGGCGGTTAGTCCGCGTGTTACACCAGAGGTCGCAGTTTCGAATCCCGCCTAGATCATATAGATGTTTATGTGTATTACATGTATTTCTGTGATAAAAATCTTAAATATATAAATATCCTCAAATTTATAACAATATTAAATATTTTTTTGTTTTCTAGTCCCTGTAAACAAGTCCTCACGTTACTTACCACAGGACTAGACAAATGTGGTGTGATAGGTCCACAGACATTACTATTATTATATGATGATGTTGTTCACTATTATCTTCCGTAGCCCTTACCTATCTATTGCCTAACGCTGTTATAAATGAAGGTCATCCCTTTTACAATAATTTGACACATTTCCAATTACCTTTAAAATCAAATTTCATGATTTGAATTGATTAAAATTAATGATTAATTGTTTCAAAGAGGAAATGCAGAAATATCGTCAGTAAAAACACCACGCAACAGCTGTTACAAAGACTGAATGCAGAGAAAATAGGTTAGAACATACATTTTTAAACTTACCATCAGCAGGCTGTTGAAAGTTCACATAAGCGTAACCTAGGGACCGACGTGTTATCATATCACGACATACTCGAATTGAAAGAACCGGGCCCGCAGTTGAGAATTTTTCAAACAACATGGCCTCAGTTATGTCGGAGTGTAAGTCTCCGACATACAGCGACGCCATAGGATAGTTTGGTGGTCCAGGATTCATTTTGGATAATTTGTAGGCACCGTTTAAATTGTTACATTAAATAGAAACACGCGAAATACTACTTCACTTTCTCTTTATGGTTACCTATCGCATTCCTTAGACCACGTTGCACGCTTACGTATTCTAACTAAAGCGAGTGATTCCCGTTTATGTTATTTTAATTATTTTTCTATTTTTTTGTATTTTTCTTATTTTTATTTTTTTTTTTTTATTTTACAAGAATATTTCACGGAATTCTGAGGATTGTGTGACCTATTTCGGAGGAACCACACAACCTCACGTGAACACACCTCGCTCACCAAAGGAAAGGTGACGTTTGTTACATGAATTAGTTATGACAAAAGAAAATGGCGTCTTGAATCGGCGGAACTCGTTAAAGTCTATATTTTTTGCTTAACCTTGTAAAATAACCATAGATATGTTGACTTGGGCCGAAAAGAATATAATATTATCAAACACAAACATAACTTAGTCTAATAGATGCTTTATTTCATTTCCTGTTTTTGCCTTCCCGTGTCATAAAGGAAAATAGAACAAGAAATTAAGCTTTGCAAAACCGAATCGATTTTTTGGTAAAAATTTAAAATACTTTTGCTTTTTTTTACAAAATTTAAATACATCCAAATTATAATTTTTGCATTGTTGGTAGACCAGTATAAGACTACACTTCTTGATTTAGCAATATTTATCTTATTTGGTATAATAATGATTTATCTACTTTCACACACAAAATATTCATGATAATCAGTTAAAACCATGCTCTGTAAAGAGAGAGAGAGGATATGTATATTGATAAAAGTAGGAAAATAGCATATTATGTTCCTATATTCTGCAGCGCTCCATTTAAAGGTCGGTGATGATTTAAATGTAGCCATCAAATACATAGAGTTTGTGATAGATAAGAGTATGGATGGTCAAGATTTATTTAAATAAGGTAAGGCAACAGAAACTTATCAAATGATAAAGGTAATGTCTTTTTATAAAATTCTTCGGAAAACATTATTTACAGATTTGTATTTGATATGCAATAACGTTATTTGAATTACTTTCAAACATAAATAAAAAAATTAAAGAGAAATAAGAAAATGCAATGTGCATTTTCTTATTTTTTTCTCAAACTTTTGTAAATCTCCAGCAAAATCAAATAAACATAACATTATTTATCACTCTGACTTATCACGTTTTTTTAATTAGAAAATTATTGACTGGAAATAATAACGCAATGATTGCGTCTTGCTTTAGTATTATTCATTTTATTTGATATACTAATGGTTTACCGATTCTCACACACAAGACGTTAATGATAATGAATCAAACCGTTGCGGAGGAGTGGTCTAAAGAGAAATAGCTGTAAATCATCTGCATACATATGATACTTTACGCACAGTACAAACTAAATAAGATTCATTCTAGTTTGGATCCCTGTGGCACCCCTCCCCCCCCCTCCAACGATGACAGGCCCGATAATTTAGTCTCCACATTACTAAGCCGAATTTCTACAAGCTTTCTATTTGCGAAATATCGAACCAACGCAATGCTACACTATCATAACTAAAATAGCTTAGTTTAGAGAGTAATAAATGTAAATTAATACAATAAAATACGCGAGAGTCATCTAATAAGATAAGTAACGCGCACGCTCCATAGTCTTTGTCACCCAAAATATTGTCAGTAAAGTCCAATAAAGCAGTGGCTGTAACTCGACGCTTTCTAAATCTAGACTGGCGAGATGTTGGTTATCTCTAGGTAATGCATCAAGTGAAAGCAAATCACTTTTGTCTAATACTTTAGAAAGAAGAGGCAAGATGCTAACAGGCCAATGATCTTTTTTCATCTACCGGATAAATATTTTTTTCAACGGCCACACTACAGCAATTCTCTAAAGGTCAGGGTGAGTAGTTATCGCTATCGAGTAATTTGGGGGAGCCACAATGGCTTATGGGCATAAGCCACTATGGCAAACCCGCAGCAATGCGGACCTTTACCGAGGGGATGGTTGTCCCCCCGCGACCCAACCCAGGTTCTGAAGGTCCTTTGAAGTTTTCCGTCTCGGTGCCCGTAGCCTACTGGCTACGGGCACCGAGACGGGTCCTTCGCATGCACACCGGATCGCTGCCGTAAGGTGAGTGAGAGTGCCATCCCGTTTGTCCCGGCTCTCTTGTATTTGTTCTGAACGCGGACCGGAATAATTATTATTTCGTACCGTGTTCGTAACTTGGGCGAAGCTATATCGCTTTTTGTGTACATATGTGTATGGGTATATATTCAGTGTTGATGAAAGAAAACCAAGGCATCAAGTCCGAAGAAACACAGCGCGACTCACATAGTAGAATTTTGGGAGCGCATAAATATTTGATACAAATTTACATAACATTAATCTGTAAGTTTGATCGCACAATGCTTCTCAAATCGTGAAATGGTTTTGTCGTCTCAAAAAACCAAGTTGACAAACCATTATCGTTTATTGACGTTTAGAAGGTTACACTCAAAGACTACTATTGTATAACCGGGTCACACTAAATAACACTAAGTTGCCACCAAAACGTCTACCCAACGTTGAAGTGTTAGTTGGGTAAAATCTCTATGCATCCTTTCCCTATGTATATTATCCCATTCTGTTACTGTTCTGAAGTTTACTTCTTTCAAAATCCTATATTGATCACACACTACGGACGCTACACTTTTTATAATATTTATTCTTTGAATAATTTATTTTCACTTTTAGGTAATATTATATTTTCTACTATTTTTTTGGCTTGTAACTTACAGACGTAAAATGTTTTTGGTTGGTAAGCGGCAACCCTACTGTGAGTAGAACTAGAAGTTGGTAGGCAGGATACACCGAGATACATCAGGTACAAAACAATAATATTCCATATGTACAAATAAATTTTAGATTTGCTTACGTTATTCCTTTGAATTTAACATTGGTAAAATCTAGGCATTAGACTAACTGGCTTAGAATTTATGAATATTGCCGAAAGTGATTTCTATTGTACACGCATACGAAAACTATCAGACCTAAATATGTTCTTGTATATGATTCGAAAGCTCAGTTCGAATGCCTCGCATAAATATTATATTTGTCTATTTGTTAGGTACGACTTCATAGGACATTGATGTTTTCAATGTGACAGTGAATTTTCTTACAGCATAAAGTAGTAGGTAGAGCACCGATCAGCAAATATTGTCATATCCTCAAATTTCAACATACGGTCATTTAATTGTTTACTAAACTACATACATATACTGGCCCTTTTTAAATGCACATTGTACAAATCTCAGACTTAGTCGCTTTGGTATTATATCCTACTGGTGATTCAACACTATTATTTAAAATCTTCAACCATATTAGGTCAAATAGAAAAAAAATAATAGTATTTTTGGTTTTCCAAATTTCGACACTATTCTTCATGGAATTCATATGACTAGGGTGAAATCTGATTGAGATTCACATATATTTTACCCAAAGTATTTCAAGAGGCTATTTAATTTCTACTAATAATGTCCTCCTAGCCCAATTATGGTATGGCAGGCATCTCTGCAGGCATTAACCCTGTTTTCCCCCAACCAACATTGCTGATTTTTGCAGCAATCCTATCAATATGTAAATATAAAAAATAAATTTCTAAATAAAAGACCAGAACAAAACAAATATAAGTTTTCTATATAATTTGTTTTCCTTATTACATAGAGACTCATAGTTAGCCAATAAAAATATAATATCCTAATAGTAATCTACTAAATATTGTTCTTATTTATTATTTTTTTCAGGTTTTTATATGTAGGTAGTAAAGAAGTAGAATTGGTATACCTAAAATGTCCGATAAGGAACAAGTTATTCAAGCCCTGCGAGCTACACTTATATCTGTGAAAGGTGCACTAACATTAAAACAATGCAACAGTAAGTAATCAGTAAAATTTTATTTTATACTTATTTGTTATGTACATTTACTTCTAGCATTTTATGTTGGATCTATTTTTCCAAATTACTTACAACATAAATAACTTAGTTACCTTTATTAATAAATGTTATTTATAGAATAATGGTTTGAAATTTTAATCTAAGGGTAACATGATAGTAATTTTTATTTAAAAGTAACGGATGACTTTAACATGATTAAAATATGATTTTGGAACAAAACAAGACATCTTACACCTATGAGAGGAAAAAGAAATAAAAGAAAATACTATTTTATTCATTTTCTCTCAGTTAGGTTTTTATTTTGCTACAATATGAAGTACCAATGTAGTGGCACTGCCTCCCTAAGCTAGAGCACCTCTGTGTTGATTATTATTACTCACTCCATCATATACATACTATATATACATACTACTTGTTGTTGTCTGTTGCTTTCCTTGTGTTAATGTTCCTAATAATGTTTTCCCACTTATATATACCAGGATACAAATATTTTTTGTTATTTCTGTATTTGGGCCAGATTTCAACCAAATCTTTAAGAAGTTTTTAAGTGAAAAAGTAACTAGCTATTATTATAACAGGGCCAAATAATCAAATTGTATAGTTTTATACATATCAAAATATAAATTTAATATAAAATATATTATTATAAGACAATTTCCATGCAGTAGACTGTCCGGGATGCAAGTAGCAGGAGATTGGTTGTCTTGGAATTCATTGAGAGAGGACCAGCAGTGGACCATTGAGAGCTGATAATGATGATGATGCTGATATATATATTACATGTACATGTTTTAAATTTTACTAACCCTAAATAAAAATTGTGCTTATTTAATAGTATTTCTGGCAAAACGGTTATGATTAATTGTAAATATGTTATTGTATATAAATATACCAAATTAAAACACTGAATTCTTAGCACATTTTAATTAATGGGTATGTCTTCATTAATAATGTTTAATTGCATCTGAATAAACAACTCTTAAAACTTTCACATTCACTTTTAAAAATATGAATAATTCAAGCTCACTTAAACTGTGAAAAATAAAATGTCTGTTCATATTTTCTAGTCTATAGGTTCAGCTGTGGAGTGCATTGTCTTTCAGTCACTCTTAGCTCTTTTCAAAATATATAATTAAAGTTATTCTATTTTCCTTAGAGGATTACCGAGAACTACAAGGAGAATTTATACCTTACAAAAAATTAGGATACTCTTCGTTGGAAAAATTATTTCAAGATGTTCCTGGCTTTAAAATTGTTCAAATGAATGGTGAATGGGTAGTTGATGCTATAGCTAGTCAAGAAACTCAACATATAGCTTCTATGGTGGCTCGACAGAAATCAAGCAAAAAGCCCCCAGCTAAACTAAATTATAGTGTAAGTTTTTTTAATAGCACAGGGGGATAAACAAGCCATCGGAGCCATTTGGTGCCGCTCGACGCTCGTTAAACCAAGTTATATACATAAATTATGGAAAGTGTTGACCTTGTTTTGTTACTTTGTAGAGGGACCTACTACTGATTGGTGGCGCTATTTCTCCCGCCCATTGCCCATTGACAATCCCTTAACACTTGTTATTATATGAGGAAGAGATACTTACTTAATCTGTGCCTGTCTGATTGCAGTGCAATGCAGCTGTAGCGCTCATTAAATAATTTTGAATGGTGTACAAAAGTTATGGACCTCTTATCATTCATTATTGTATTACAACTTTAATGTTAAGTGACATATTTTGTAACATTAATTTAGCTTTGATCTTGTTTATATTTTTAGAATCACTTCCCTAGGAAACAAGGCTCATGTAGGAAGCCAGCTCCATCGAACTATTATCAAACGAATTATGTAGATCAATACTCCAAACAATTCTACAGAGCGAAATCACAACCCCTATACAACAACAACAATAGTAATAAGGTATTATGTCTTTTAATTTATTTTTTCAAGATATTTAGAGTTTAGGAGTTTAAATAAATTATAAGGTTATATATTTGTACACTAAGTGTGCTCCGCGGTTTCATCCACATTAAGTATATAGTAATTTTTATCTGTGCCAAATTTCAGCCAAATTCATTTAGTGTTTATGAAAGAAATACAAACATATACAGATTTTCACATATATAACATATTCGACGACCGGCTGGCGGTTAGTCCGCGTGTGGCGGGTAGTAGTGTCAGTAGTGGCGGGTTCGAATCCCACCTAGTTCATGGATGTTTATATATGTATTTTTGTAAATCTTAAATATATAAAAATTCTTAAATTTCTAAAAATATGAAATATATTTCCGTTGTCTAGTTCCTGTAATACAAGTCCTTAAGCTACATAGCACAGGACAGGGCTAACATTTGTGATGGGTCCACAGATGTAATATTATAACATTAGTTTTACAATATTATGTACCAGGTGCCTATTGCTTGTTAGTACTACTTACCTGGTACATAATAAATTACACACAATACAGTGTCGGACTACCGTCCCATCGTACTAGGAGAAGGGAATAGGGAGTGCACTTGTGCCACACACAATGTGCATATGACAATGTAAAATATGTCTGGCGCACCTGCTTAGTCTCTGTTAAGATGGCCGCTGTCGTCGAAATTCGGCTAGGACGACATTATTATTACTTGTTACATGAAGATTAGCAATTTTTTTAAGTAATAATATTCTCAAGATAAAAAGAAACCTTTTTATAGTATAGGAGGACGAATAAAATATAAATAGCTTTAAATTTCAAACTATTAGTCGAATCTTATAATTGACAATTTACCATTATTATTTTATATTAGATAGTATTTTTTTTTCTTATATTTGTTGGTTCTGTTGTTTACATTGTTTATTCCATTTATCTTTTTTGAAGTTCAACAACAAATACAATAAACACAATGAACACAGAGTGTCATCATATACGAAAGCAAAACCTGTAATAGAACAGAATGAACATAATATTTCGAAATCTGCTGTTAACACCAATACTGTAACAGAAAAAGAAACTAATAAAATTTCCGATGACGTAAGTATCAACATTAGCTAATAGATAACAACCATAATATTGTATTTTATTTGTTATCTTTTACTCAAAGTACGTAATGCCTCAGATTGAAGCAATCACTTGAGTTTCAGCTCTTGCGACATTAATTTAAATATATATCTATCCATCGAAAACATTTTAACACAGTTGGTCAATAAATGCTCCTCTCAGAATTATATTTATACGTAAAATTACTTGTCTATTAAGCCTAATAAGAAGAGCAAGTATTGTAAATTTGACATATTTGCTTTTCTTTTCTTTGTAGGACTTGCTTGTCCACGAGACCTGCAATAATTAGTTTCTCTCTCTTCTCGCTCTCTACATTAAATTGTTCCCATAATAGCTATATATGTAGTAGTTACTGATATATTTTAAAAATATTTTACATTTATAGCATTTGAAATACAATTAATATATAAATAAAACAATTTCAGTTCAAACATTCCTCTAAACCCGAAAAACAAAACGAAAGTAAGCCTATTGGAAAAATATCCGCTTCACAGAGGTTATCCAACCTAAGAGACAGACTGAACACAGTTGATCTTATACCACTGCATCTTCCAGCCCACAATGAGAGTGTGGTGAGTATTCTATTATTGAATTCAACAGATTTTGTAGTCGTCTCCAAAGGTGTGAAACTTTTTTTCAATGATTTTTAATGTCAAATTTCATTATAAATAACATTAGTTTCATTGAATTTTTTAAAATTTACTTTTACTTACGGCTGGAGCTTTTCAAAGTGAGACCATAATCGATTTTTAAGTCACGATAGCTGCTATCGTCCCATAATCATTGGGACAGAAATCTGCTATCACCATCAAGTTATAAGACTATGCATATAAAGATGATATTTTCGTTAAAATTTCATTGACGGAAAATATAAGAGGCAAGCCTCTTACATTTTCTGTTATTATTTCTTGTTCATTTATTAATAAAAATTGATTAATTGAATTTTATATTCAAGATGTTTCAACAGAACAAATTCAAAAAGAAGGCTTTTCTTCTGTCCTCAAAATATTATAAATAACACAAGAATACAACATTTAGCATACAAGCATACCCGCTCTATGCATCACTTTTGTAATATTTTCAATCAGCTAAGAGCTCACCGTAAAACATTAAGCTTTGGATATTTACACGTAAACACCTTTCGATATAGCCATGTTAGCCAAAATAAAAATGAAATGGTAATTTTAATACTAGGTAAGCCAACCTGTCGAAAAACCACCACCTTTTAAACTAGAACCTCCACCTGATCTGCCATCATCTACGGCCAAACTTGAATGGACATGTCAAAAACTTGGACTTCCACAGCCCGTTTACAAAGTGCAGGACCTGAGGCCAAAACAGGGCTCTGTAACTTACCACTGCAGTATAAAAGTAAGTATCAGTGAAAGTTGTGGTCTTTAGGTTAAGAAAACGGGTCTCTACATGATTACTTTGCAGTCCGTAGGTCAAGACGAGTACATGTACATACGGGTACTTGTGTTAACCAAGAATGATTGTACGAGAGCTGAGATGGTACAATACAACAGGAACATGTTCGAACATCTCGCCAGTTTTTTTCCAAACGATTTTAAGCTTTCCGTTTTTGTATTTGTACCGTTTTTCTGTTCTCGTGTACATTTTTTAAAATAAAACATTATTACCATGACAGGTAGGTAACGAATATTTTGCGAGGTCTTATCCGAATCCATCACAGACTGAAGATTTAGCCAAGGAATTGGCTGCCGTCAAAATTTTAGAAGAAATTATTGAAAAATCGAATGTAGGAGGCCTGAAGACTTCGACGAGTGAGGAGGCTCTGACCGGACTTATTAATCTTGTTTCTGACCATCAAGCTGGAGTTTGGGCCTTCGACGTACCACGCTTATATACGTAAGCTAAATTATAAATATATACAACAAATAACAAAAATAGAAAAAACTGAAGACTAGTCATTTTATATCAATTTATTAGATAAAGTACAAGTAAAGTTATTTTAAGTCAGTTTTTCTACCATATAGTCATTTTGAAAAGAATGTCGTAAAAATACCGAAACGCTTTAGATCAGTGTTTCCCAACGTGGGGCCCACGCCCCACTGGGGGGCGCTTTGATAGTTAAGGGGGGCGATTTTAAAATGGACTCGACACGACTTTAACCCTTTCGCTTTGGTTTGTTTAAATGCAATGCTAAATATAGGTGACAAATTTAACAAAAAAAGGCGAATTCTTAAAAAAATGCTGTAAATAGTTATTAGGTATAATTTCGTTTGACGTTACCAAAATATCAACTGGGTAATTAGAGTCGTTAAGTAAACTTCGTCGGGGACCCCGGACGTTTTAAAACTCGCT
>JAFELO010000290.1:332947-389434 GCA_017140195.1 Eumaeus atala | reverse complement strand
CAATGCGCATCATAACACGATCAGTAATATATTTAGATATATTGCAGCAGTTACGCTTATGTCGTATTACTCACGTGCACACACAACTCAGGACTGCGCAATGCGCATCATAACACGATCAGTAATATATTTAGATATATTGTAGCAGTTACGCTTATGTCGTATTACTCACGTGCACACACAACTCAGGACTGCGCAATGCGCATCACAACACGATCAGTAGTATAGTCGACATAGTTCGCTCAAGATACACAACCATTTTTCAATATATAAAAGTATTTAAGTTGTTATGTTCTAAATAAATTTATATAATTATTATTTAGTTATTGTTATTTTAACACCCACCAACAACAATATTGTATATAAATAATTGGTAAGTATCTGATTTTATTTATATTTATTTTAATTTTAGAAGCATTTAACTTTCCAGAAATTTTTGTCAAGTGAAAAAAATATCGGTAATCGTATTATATACATTTAAATAAATATGTTTCTTTGCGTCATACGTTTACTCTGTCATATTGAATTAATTTTAACACATATTTTATTATATTGTTTTTTAATTGATTTTTTTAGCCCATAATAAAATGAGTGGAACAAACAAGAAAAAAACTCGTCAATTTTCGGAGGAATATTTAAAATTTTTGTTCATACCCGCTGTTCACGATGAGCGGATGCCGTTTTGTCTTTTATGCCAGCAATGCTTGACCAACGAATCAATGAAACGAGGTCGTCTTGAGGCGCATTTGAAGGCGAAACATAGAGCTCATATAAATTCAGATTTGAGTTACTTTAAAACTTTAAAAGAGAAGTTTGAAAAAGGAACAACATTACAGTCTCTATTTACTGCTCGTTCTTTAACAAATAATCGTCTTCCTGAGGCTAGTTATCAAATTTCTTTATAAATCGCTAAAACTGGAAAAAATCACACTATAGGAGAGAATTTGATAAAACCGTCAATATCAGCATTTCTTAAAACGGTTCTGGAAAAAAGATGACAAAGATGTAAAAGAAATGCCACTCAGTAACAATACTGTTAGCAGAAGAATAGACGAAATGTGTGAGGATATTGAAAAACAACTTCTTGAAAAGCTGAAAACAAGAAATCTCTCAGTACAAATGGATGAATCAACTTTGAGAGACAGTGAGGTAGTATTGATAACCTATGTAAGATATATTGATGAAGGGCATTTTACTGAAGAAATGTTGTTCTGTAAAAGATTAGAAAGCACCACTACCTCCAAAGATATATATAAATAAGTTAAAAAACTACTTAGATATCAATGATATACCAATGAAAAATATAACATCTTGTGCTGCAGATGGCGCCCCTAATATGATGGGCAAGAAAAATGGCTGCTTAAAATTGATGAAAGATGCGAATCCAGAAATGATTATTGTACGTTGTGTTATTCATTAGGAAAACTTGGTAGCTGAAAATATCTCGCCTGTTCTAAATGAAGTACTACATACAGTAATAAAGTGTGTTAATGCTATTAAAGCTAGTGCCAAATGTGAACGTCTTTTCAAGTTATGTTAAGCCAATATTAGTGGATTTGTCTGATATATCAAATATGCAGTATCAAGAAGAACTCGCAGAATTGCAAAATGATGAATCCGTAAAAACTTTATTTAATATAAAAGGAGCGATGGCATGGCTTTGTGAAGAAACTGAAACTAAATACCCAATTGCAACCAAATGTGCTAGAAAGCTTTTACTACCGTTTCCATCTTCATATTTAGCTGAATGTGGATTTAGTGCTGTAAATGATTTACAGATAAAAAAAAAGAAATCGACTTGATATAGCACAACGTGGAGACTTGAGATTAAAGCTAAGTAAATTGGAACCTAATATAAAATCTCTGTGCAGCAAGCATCAAACGCAAGGATCGCACAAAATGAATATAAAAAAATAATATTAAAATTATTTTGAATTTCAGTTTTTCATTATATGTTTTGAAATTTTACTTACGATATTTTGATAACAATTTCATAGTGATTCTTTCCTAAAACTTATCATTTATATTTCTTAAGGGAAAATAACAATTTTTAAAGGTTAAAAATTATGTATGGGGCCATAAAAATTTTAGGAATGTTGGGAAACACTGCTTTAGATAGAACCACTGTTTGGAGTGTTCATTGGCCTAGTCGATTCGTGTTTGAATCTGAATTAATAATGCAATATATAATTATTTTTTTAATTTTAGTGAAAAATATCGAGAAAACTTACCTGAGAACTGGATGGACTTAGTAGAAAGATGCCCGAATATTATAAAAGAAAAAGTTGTAAATGACAATATAGTTCTTTTGCCGAACACACTGGTAAGTACCACGACGCGTGCAAGTCTGCCCGTTTTAATGCGTGCGACATTTAACAACTACCCGACTACTCGTTAATTTGTTATGCGTAACTATTGTTACGCATAACAAATTAACGAGTACAATCGAGTGGAACGTGTAACACCAGCGTTACCGCCCTTACGTCTCTAGCGTGTTTTTTTAACTTCAGAATCTGTTCTTAGAGCGTAAAGTCCCGTCGCGTGTCCAAATGTCACAGTTATATTCATCCTCTGAAATTCTTGAGCATGTTTTTGCCAGTGGCTTAAGACTCAATCTAGTAGACTATCGGAAGCACAGTACTGTATAATAGGGTTTTATCTGTAGGTCTAGAACAAATTCTATAAGGGTGAGAAAGTAATGCGATGGATTGGCTTATCAAAAAAACTCTAACGCAACCCGTTCTGAAATCTATTCAAGTTCAACAGGCTTTGAAAAACCCACTCATGTTCAACATGCTGTACAAATCTGATCAAACAGATACGATCTGTATGACATTTCCAGTCCATGTCGGTGTTTTACCCTCAGTTGGTGTATTTAACAAGTGCTTTTTCAAATTAATTTAACATGACAAACACAGTTCATGATTGAAAATGCATTTGGCACATTTCCCATCGATTATTTCAATATGTGTACTGTAGAGTTGTTGAACGAGAGATTGTGAATTTACTAGCCGTAATTATAAAACTCTAGAACGCCAAGTATCCCTGTATGGTTCCGTGCTACAATCTGTTATAACCAAACTATACAAGCCCGCAATAATATAATATATACTTGTATTTCTCGCCGCAAACAGTCAAATAAAAAACGATATAAAAATCAGTCAAAATATAAACGAAAAAGCACCGGAGACGGTATTAATTAGAATTTTTTTACAGTAAAACTTCTTTAAGCACGCTCGAATGGAGGAGTAAACTGTGCCGAGACCTTGAGGACGGGCGCACATTTTGTTTCCCTCGTAGCCAGTTACGTTTCGTACAGCTAAGGAAGGTTTACTTTAGTCGTGTGGTATAAAACACCTATTTTTTCAGACAGTGACGGATCCATATGGCGAAAAGTGTCGACAGGACCTCACCATCGACAGCGACTTGCCGCCGCTACAGTTTCCCGATCACGACTTCTGGAATGTATACATCACTGTTGCGAACTCTACGCTGGAGATTTGGTTGAGAATAATTGGTCTTGAATATAGTGTATGTGTTTTTTCCTTATGTATATATATAATAATATATTTGTAGAAGTATTGCTGATATGTAACCGAAGGAGCCGGAGCGAACAAGGAGATGTGTAAATTTTACAAATTGTGTATAAAATTACGAAGGGCAAAGCATATTCTTGCTTCCTCCTATTCATCGACACGTGGGCAGACAGGAAAGTAACGAAATGTAAAAATGCGCCTAGACTAGACATTTTCAATGTTGTAGAAATAGTTGATAACGAAAACTCAAAATACGACTAACACACTTATCACAATCCCTCTGCAACCTGCCGTGATTAGCTACAAATACATGTCTAAGTTTCTATAACAAATTGGAATTATTTACAGAAAAGAAGTTTACCAAAGCCTACGAGTTTGGAGAATCTCGCATGTTATTCTGAAAGAGATGATTAGGTATATCACTTTAAGTGCCAGTTTTACAGATTCCAAGTGTCCAGCGTTACCTCCGCACATAAATTATTTTGTGCCCGAGGCGTGGTCTGACACGTGATACGAGGTAACAGCACACTGGAAATGAGCGCGTAGTATTCCAGTGAACATGCACATAATGAAATATCACACCATCTACAGTTCTGACACCTCATCCGTGTAACTTCTCCAAACTTCTAGAGCATTCCTTAGAATGAGGGCTATATATATATGTCTAAATTGATAATGTTGTTGTTTTAATCGAACTAGGATGCGTTCGAGGCCCTCTTGGCTGATATGGCCCAGCATTACTCCCAGTATGGAACCTGCGTGGATAAATCCATGATTTTAGTGAATGCCTGGTAAGTAAAAGAAAGTATATATACATATACTTTTATAAACACTGTTTTATCGATTTTGCATTCTTCAGGATTACAATAAATCGTTAAGACCATTAATGATAATTGGTTTGGATGTTGTGAAACTCGTTAATGTACAAGATTAAAAAAACAATTGCTTTTTGTCTACCCTAACCTACTACCTAAGAATAACATTACCCAGGTCTCGCAGGCTATCAAATTGTTCATTTAAACATGCACCGAGAGAATACCTATACTGTATTGTGCTCACGACCTAGGTCTTAGGCTGTTTTATGGAAGCAATAACATGTAAAATCTTTTAATTCAGGTACGCAGTAAAGCTTGAAGAAGGCGGTTGGCAACGAGCAAAAATTTTAGAAATTAAAGACGATAAAGCGACCGTTTTCCTCGGGGATCACGGAGACGACGACACAGTGTCTATAAACAAAATAAAGATACTCGAACCACAATTTAGAAAATTACCTGCTCAGGTTTGAACACCATTAAAGTTTTATCAGTATCTTTTATCATGCAGGTTTCGCTTAGCTAACTATCTATATATATAATTTTGACACAAGGATCAAGATTTTTATTTATATAGACCAGTGCTCAGGGGTGGCCAAACGGTAGATTGCGACTTATACTGAAGTCGATCGTGGTTAAGCAAAGACATTTACGTACTTACCTGAATACTTCAGAGTAGTATCTTTAACTTCTCAAGAAGAATGTAACAGTTTACTTAGCCCTTAACGATTATTTGTGATGATGGATCATAGTCGATCTTTTATCATGTTTCAGTGCATACCAGAGTATAGATGATGTTGTGTGCCGCAGGCGATCCTGTGCAGGCTGGAGGGCGCGGAAGAGCTGGCGGAGAGCGATGCGGCCACGGCGCTTGTGCGGCGGCGCCTGCCGGGCGAGGTGCTGGTGGCGGCGCCGGGCCCGCGCCACGACCCCTCCGACCCGTCCATAGCCGTCGTGCTGTACGACACCTCCACGCACCACGACCTTAACCTCAACCGCGAGATCGTGCACGACTTCTGCATGTCCGGCGCCTTCACGCTCACGCAGGTAACAGTACTCAGATACTAATGATATCATAAGTCCCTGTTCATTGAATATATATTTCAGCTTTCGCCCCGCACTGCTTATCGAGATTACCACAACTTGTTTTTTTGACTGAATAGTCCATATAAACAATAGGCAAAACCATATAAAGGATTGCCATATCGCTTGCAACAATCCAGGAGTTGGAAGTAGATAGCATCAACTTTCAGTTCGTAGCGTCGCGAAACTGTGCTATGATTTAGCTCCACTTGCCTGTGCTATGAGACATGTTGTTAACGCGAACCTATTATTAGGTTCGCGTTAATCCTAAAAAGTTTCCATTGTATATCCTAAAAAGTTTCCATTATACATCCAAGTGTAATATAAATGTTTGTCGTTATATTGCGTAGAAGGCGTGCGAGGTGGAGGTGGGATGCGTGACGGATGAGGGGCGCGTCTGGGTGTCGCGCGCGGGAGGTGCGGCTGCAGTGCGCTCGGCGCTGATGCTGCTGACGGTGGGCCCGTATCGCCGCCCGCTCCCCGCTGCGCCCAAAGCGCCTCCGCCCGCCGCACGCGCGCTCTACATCGTGCGCACGCTCGCGGGCGACTGGTACGTACGCGTCACACACCTCTATATATCGATAACTAAACCGTTTGGGAGAAATTCAAAATGGAGTAAGATTCGTGAGTAACTCCCAGTACACATAGTACAGTTACAGACAAAAGATTTTAATATGAACATTGTGGTACATGCTTAATTCTTCAAAGCATTTAATGAAAATTATGAATGGTCAAAATACTAGCAACGGTTCAACTGCATACCCTCTAAGCGAGACTCTAATTCTTCAAGGGGCCACTGGCGTCAATGACAACCTACAGACACACACTCTCTTGTTTGTACATAAACGTGTTTGTTCATCAATACAAGCTTCTCGGATCAGTTTTACAGTATTGAAAGCAAACGAGGAATTGGATCCCATTGACGACTACCGATGCCTATGGACATTCGCATTATTTATTGTCATACCAACGAGTTGTCTTCCTTTCCTCCTTCCTTCCAATGGGCCACATAACGCATGAAACGCAACAATGTAGCTATGATAAGCGTGAGATACTTCCGTGGTGTATTGCAGCTTGGCACTATCTCTTTCTTAAGCAAGGCAACATTTGGATCTGAACTAAAAGTTAATAAAACATTTATGAAATTTATATGCAGACAAAATTTTAAATAGCTGTCAATGTCCGGAAAATAATGTTACTCTACAAGTAACGTGCTATTGTTTCTTGTGAGTAGAGTTTTTGTTTTAATTCAGAACGCGCTAATTCATAACGTAACAAATGTGGTATAGGGTTCGCTGCACCATCATAAGCGGCCTGGACGGCGAGGGTACGGTGCGCACGCAGCTGGTGGACAGCGGTCTCATCCTACGGGCGCCTCTGTCTTCGCTCGTGCCACTGCAATCCTTCTCACCGACTCTGAACGAGTACCCATGTCAGGTAAAATGTTCAATGGCTAATTTTTGCAAGATAGTTTACAATTATGATTATAAATAATTGTAATTTTAGAATTTTGAGCAATTATTTAAGCGCGTGTAATATGAGAGTATTCATTCTAGATAATAACAAAGAAAGTTACTCATCAAACAATAAAACTCTTTTTACGGATTTTATCGCGGTTTATTTAAATATTTAACTAGCCCGGCATTTCAGAATCTTTACAGCAACTTTGGTCACAGGTGGACAGAGATGGCAGGTGTCCAGGTGTCGCAAGTTATTAAAAGTACCCGAAGAATTATAATTATTTAGTTGTTTCGATTCACGGAAAAGGGCTTATTATATGTTGCTTGTCCTGAGGTGTTATGTTTAGCGGTGGTGAGGTGTTGTTTTTTATAGTTTTTGATTCGATTAAAAATCATTGGCCCGCTGCAATACAAAACGCTCACATTTTGAAAACATCTAGTCGTAAGTAAGTCTAAGTACGGCGATTTATATAATCTGACTGCGACATATATAGTAATATGTACTGTGGTCCGCAGGCGATGCAAGTGCGACTGGGCGGCGCGGACGCGGCGGCGGTGGCGATGGTGGCGCGGCTGCGCGAACTACTGTTGGGCGCGCGCGTGCTGTGTCGCGCGCTGCCCTCCCCCTCCTCCGCCGCCATCCCTGCGGTGGAGCTGTACGTGCGCACGGGCCCGCAGGAGATGCTCGCCTCCGTCAACAACGACATACAGCTGCAGTTCGAGGAGCGGGCGCAGTACGTACACGCTACAGACACATGTTCACCACCGATCTCCGTATAACCGTTTGATACCTTATACTACTAAACACAAGCACCCTTTGCTGGCTTGGCACGGACAGAGAAATATTTTTATCCGACCGCTCCCGAAAGGTAACCACAAATTCTCTCTCAATCTCGGCTCACCTCCAAATTGCCGAGAAACTTCGTCAAAATGACACACCTATCGTAGCTTATACTAGATACCTTAATCTAAAATTTAATATAAATTAATTTTACCGCATTTGATAATGGCTCAGCCACAATGCTACGAAAAACTCCAGCTGAAAACATTTACTTGAAAAAGCCTACACAACTGACGGCCTCTTACCCCCATTACGGAAACACTTCGTCAGACGATGCTTTAAATCATCAATAGTACCTCAATGTTTTAGGAAGAGGTAGTGCCATGCTGCAGGGGGGGAGGTAGTGCCATGCATAGTGCATGACACTAAATCCTCATATACAACGGAATTGGGTCGGCACGACTGGGGAGGTACCTCTCGCTCATTTGATACCGGCGTAAAACGACGCCGTTTCGTGCGGCTTGTGAGTAGCCGGTGGCCCATTGGGGAGGAGGTCAAAAGGAGGATAACGCATCTGCGTTACAATCATGCGAATATCTATGGGCGTAGGTAGTCATCAGAAGGTTTCGACTGCTCGTTGGCCCCCTTATGCTATAAAAAAAATGTTCACAATTAGGCGAATCATTTTTTTCATTAAGAAAGCAAAATTAAGAGGTAGTGCCATGCTGCAGCGGAATTGGGCCGGCGCGACCGGGGAGAGATACCTCTCGCTCACATAATACCGGCGTAAAGAGACATATTCGGTGTCGCGTTTCGTGCGGTTTGTGAGAAGCAGGTGGCCCATTGAGGGGGATGAAAAGAGGGCAACGCATCTGCATTGTAATCATGCACGTGTCCATGAGCGTCGGTAGTCGTGAAAAAGGCTCCAATTGCGCGTTTGTACCCTTATACTATAAAAAAAAAACAGATGTCATTCGACACGCTGTTATAATTTGTTGTCTCAGATTCGAACTGGCAACATTCCTAAAGTGCGTGTGAATATAAAGAAATGATAACATTTGTAAGCCGCGAGAATGTAACTACAAGACGCTCGATAAATAGCTGCGGCGTGACGTTGTGGATCGACTGTCGTTACGACACCGAACAGCGCGGCCGACTCACCGCTGCCGCTGTGTTGGTCGCGCTTGCTATGTGGAGCGTGACGTTTGTTACTTTCACCGTGGGAATGCGGCAGCGGACCATTCTAAATAATTATAACATTTGCCGGTTTTTGTTTTTTATTTCTAGTGTTACATGACCATCACGCCTTGTTCCTCCAATAATGGATGGCCATTCACCTGACACGTCCATCCACGACCGGGTACTTCCCGCATGAAAGTGGTCACACGACCCTCTCGATGTTTCACCAACATTTTGTGTTCCTAAACCTGCCTGATTTTTAAATATAAAGTTTTATTTCAATGAAAATGAAGCCGTCCTGGCGATCACCAATTATTTGATGATCTTCTAAGGGATAATGAATACTCTACCAGAATTTAGATCACTTGACTTGGTGATCATGACCCCGGGGACAAAAATTAAAGACGAGCATTTGTTTGTAAATACACAACAGAATAGAAGATTTTTATTGAGAATATTAAATTTATATATAGTCCATTTTTTCAAAGTGTTCTAAATGTTAAACAAATATGGCCAACGACCACATAGAGTAATGATGCGGTAAAGTGTTGGAGACACAAAGAGCAAAATTTATGAGTCGTCTTAAGTAGAATGAAAAATTATTATGAATGGTAACATTTGTAATTATTTAAAGCGTAATTTCAATGGGTGCCAAATTACATTTTGTATGTTATCTTTTAGTAATATTTAAAATAATTTCATTATCATCATAACGAATTGTTAATTTTTGAAAAAGATACTTTAAAGGTGTCGTAGTTGTTTCTATACTTTTGAAACTGCTAATTATAAAAATTACATTTTAGTAAAAAGTGGACGCCAAAAAAAAAACATATTTTTGCTACATAAATAACTTTATTACTGTTTACATTACCCATCAAATTGTGGAAATGCTTCTACTAATCTAATATAAGTGTGTTACATTACATATTGCGCATCGTGTTTAAGAAAGCCAGACATTCTAATTAGATAGAAATTGATTCAGTATGGTACTTGTTTAAAGAGTAAATATTTTATTATCATTCATAGTATATTCATTCACGTCTCAAAATATTCCCTACCTCCTAATAGCCTACATCCCTATGCGTCCAAATAAAAAAGTTTGCCGTGTTGTCAAATTAAAAATATTGGTAATTTGTTCCTTCAGTTGTCGTATTATATGGAATTAAGTGTTATGGCGATAAATTGTTATTTGTTTTTAGTGTTAAATGTAGTCTCATATGTTCGTAAGTTTCTGTATCGCCTAGTATGTGATAAGTGACGGTAAAATCAGGATTTTTCATGTTGGGAAGGGGGGGGGGGTGTTGTTATTTATACTTTGGGACACTTTGAAAGAAAATGGACTATACACAGATACAGTAAGACCTATAACATAAACTTAAATGTAAAAAGTGATTGTAGTTACAGCCAAAAGAATGTGAAAATGATTAAGATATATGAGGAAATCATGTGTATTGATGTACTTAGTGAATGATTAAGTTATATGAAGAAATCATGTGTATTGTTGTACTTAGTGAATGATTAAGATATATGAAGAAATCATGTGTATTGATGTACTTAGTAAATGATTAAGATATATGAAGAAATCATATGTATTGTTGTACTTAGTGAAAGATTATGATATATGAAGAAATCATATGCATTGTTGAATTTAGTAAATGATTAAGTTATATGAAGAAATCATGTGTATTGATGTACTTAGTGAATGATTAAGTTATATGAAGAAATCATGTGTATTGTAGTACTTAGTGAATGATTAAGATATATGAAGAAATCTTAGTGAATGATTAAGATATATGAAGAAAGAAGATGTGTATAGTTGTACCCGACATTATATGGTCAATAATATTAGTAACCTTACACCTCCGAAACGGTTTTACCGATTTTTTACCAAATTTTAGATGCATACTCAGTAGATCTGAGAATCGGATGCTCTCTACTTTGCATACATCTAAGTTTTAAAGGTTGTTCAACCATAACATTTTTTTTAATGTCTACACGTCACAATGACAACTAATTCAATTTATGATAAAACAACGACTGTCGGGACTGCTGGTACACACGTAATACAGTAAGTCGCCTAATGATGACGTAGATACTGTCGGGACTGCTGGTACATACGTAATACAGTAAGTCGCCTAATGATGACGTAGATACTGTCGGGACTGCTGGTACATACGTAATACAGTAAGTCGCCTAATGATGACGTAGATACTGCATGTCGACTTGCCGCCTTCCATTTTAATCATGTACTTTGAACATTAAATGTATAAAAGTACTCATATTAAATCTAAGACCGTTAGAGTCACTTTAAAAAAATGCGCGCGACTATTACTTCGGCCTAGTTTAGATTGATTTCCCAAAAAAGCTCGTAAGCAGTTTGAAACGCGCAAGCCTAACTGTGATTTGAGTGCAGTACTGTGCATGCGAGAGGCACTATGAGCCGCGACTGCACTGTTACACAGGCTCTTTTTATATTATAGGGGGACAAAGGAGGAATTGGAGCCTTTCAACGACTACCGACGCTCATGAACATCCGCATAATTATGCCGATGCGCTGTCCGTCGCCAATGGGCCACCGACTACTCCCAAACCGCATGAAACGCGACACACTTTACGGCGGTATCAAGTGAGCGAGAGGTACCTCCCCGGTCGTGCCGGCCCAATTCCGTTGCATAAGACTACATTCTCTTATGCAGCATGGCACAACATCTTACAAAATTATATAAATACTGGTACGATTACTCCTCAATTTAACAACATTCTTGTAACGAAATCTTCAGCGGGAAGCCTCAGGAGGTGGAGAAGGAAGCAGAAGTGTCCACCACGGTGGAAGCGCTGAACAAGAAGAAGGAACGCATCTTCCGCAGCACATCGAGTGCGGGCGAGGAGCGGCCCGAGCGGCCGGCGGGCGCGCTGCCGCCCCCGCCACTGCCCGCCCCGGGCCAGAGTCTCGACGTGTTTATCGCTATGGCCGCCAACCCGTGGAACTTCGTGGTCAGTACTAAACACACTGGTGAATGATCTTCATGTAGTTGGATAGCTCACACTGTAGGAGCCCTCGACATGCCAGCAATCTCATGTGCCGACGTTAATGACAAATTATCTTAAATATTGTTTATAGCGCATGCGCTAAGATTCTAACACTTATACCTCTCGAATATAAGAATAGTCCAAAAATTACTGTTTTAAAGGTGTTAAATTAAATACACGCAAATATCTATACACGTCAGAGGGTGACGGGTTGTACATGCCTCCAGGTCATGATCTCTCCAGGATCCATTCATTCTAATCAGCGCCAAGGCCATTTTAGCAACAGCGCGTAACGCCTTTGACGTCTAAGTTATATCAGGATGCATCTAGTCTCGTCGCTCCACGACTACACATAACATTCCGATGAAGTTGTATTGGTCTTCTCTCTCACACCATAAATACAGATCCAAGAAAACAATAAATATAAAACAAAACACACATAGACAATACTAATTATAATCAGTTAAAAGAAAAACGATTTAATTTGTGTTCGATTGCGATTTAATTTTGGCATATCATGTCCTGTCCCTACTGTCAAATGTAATTTCGCCGCCAGGGGCGTTGTACAATTTGCTACATGCACTTCTCAAAAAAATAGCGTCTTTTATAAAATATAACGTAACAAAATAATAAAGTTAATTAAACGAGAAAACGATAAGGATGTATGTGGTCATAATTTACGGCTCTGGCGAACACGAACATGTTTGTCGGATTAGCCAATTGTTGACTATGGACGCCCATAAGATCCGCATATGAAGATGAATTGCTACCCTCTACTACTCATAAACCGCACGAAACGCGACAGCATCAGCGTACTGCTGATGTTGTCGCGTATGAAATAAGTTGAGTTCTATCCATAAGATACAGTACAGTGCGTACATACTTCTTTCGGGATTCACTTCCCGTAATGCATGTAACATAACATCTCCTAATTGATTTTCATAATATTAATATGATTTTATATCTTAGTATTAAGTACTGTTTAAAGTTTCATTTTACGAATTTTTACTTACGCACATTCACATATAACAACACTAAAAGATGCAATGCCTTACGTACGGCGCTACATTTGTGTACTTGTGGCCCAAAATATAAATACAATTTATAAATATTAGGTCCAGCCAAATAGCACGCGCCACAAGTTTCACGCCATGATGGCGGCTCTGCAGGTGGAGTGCCCTAAGATCCCAGAGAGCGAGGCGCCGCCCTCGCCCGCCAGCGGAGAGCTCTACACCGCGTATTATGACAAGGACGCCTCATGGTACAGGTATGTTACCACTTCGCCGTGTCTACTATATTCATGTTAGGATTGTGGTAAGGCCAAGGTCTTGCGTCGGGACCCTAGCAGTTTGACTACATCGCTGACCGATAGCAACAACAATTATTATTAGTCACTATCGAGTCGAGAGTGGCGTAAGGTGTACGGCATATCCGGTATGTTAACAACTGCGCTATGAATCTAATCAAGATTGGTATCATCATGTCGTCCGCACCGTATCCGGCGACGGCGACTTCTATACATTAATGTCGGAGTGGTGTTATTATGGGCTCTTAAATACCTCCAGAAGCAAAACGTTGATCTGAAGATAGGTTGCAAGGTGCACATAACAACTGCCCAAAGCTGTTAAACGTATAATTGTAAAAACGCTCTGCGCAGGTTTTCCGTGCTTGGCATTTTTCGTCTAGGTCGCTATGTGTCCCATAAGCCTTCTATATTTTTGTGAACGGTATTACGCCATTCCGGTCGAACACGCTCCTCCCCATCTGCAGATTACACAGGATTGCGCTTTAGCTTTGTACCGCAGGAATTCTCGCCCTGCATGCGTTTACCGCAGGAAAGTTCGAAATGGAACACCTCCTTTGGCAGTCTACTTTCATTCATGCGTACGACATGACCGCACCATCGCAGATGTCATTTCGCATTTAACTCTTAGAAAGTCCAGACACCGTCTCGACGTAAAACTTCAGTGTTAGGGACATGGTCCGCCCATTTGGTGCGCAGAGTGGACTTTAGACATTTAATGTGAAAAATATTTGACATGTATTTATTTATACACTGCACATTCCGACAAGATCATAAATGCTAAAAATCACAAATATCAGTCATAGATTCTTAGAATCATAGAAAACCACTCTTTAGACGAGACTAATGAAACCAGAATTAAAAATTTCCGTGTCTTTAATTTAGCAAGGAGTAGCACCTATGGCATCATTAAATGATAAATATACTCCTCTCACATCCTCAGTGCTTTTGTCGACAGTCGCTACGCTGAAGTGTGTAGCGTCACGACAAAACCTCTGTCCTTATATTCCAAATGTTCCACATTACATCTTTGCGAACTTAATTGATTTATTTTATAACCAGGCTGCCTAAGATCTCGCAGCCGTATGTATATACGCCGTCAGTCAAAATACACTTGAATCCAATGAAATAAACTATGTTACTATATTAATACTTGAATGTTATTTGCTCGAGAAATACATTGAGTTTCTTTTATACCATCGCATTTTAAGCTAAGGCTATTCGTAATATAATGAATGTATGATAAATTATTATAAACTAACGAAAACTCAAATAATAACGAATAACAATCATAAATAAATATAACATAACAAGCGACATTTAACTTTAAAATTTAACAAGAGTATTCAAAAGCGTACGTAAATTATATAACAGATATGCATAATAAGTAAGCGCCTGTAGCCCACGAAGAAGCTAAAAAAGGAGCAGGGTGGAGCTTAGAGGGATCAGGAGTTACGTAGGACTGAACTTAACCGACTATCCAAGTATTTGAAGTTTGTAACTTTACTATTCAGTTAGATAGCAGTATTAAAGGTTGATGTGTATTGTGTAGGGTGGTGATAGCGGGCGTGGTGTCCACGCAGATGGTGTCGGTGTACTTCTGTGACTACGGCGACCTGACGCTGCTGTCTGCACACGCGCTACGGCCCGCGCCCGCCTCCGTGCCGGACGCACGCGCGCTGCCGCCGCAGGCCATCAAGGCGCGGCTGTACAGTGAGTATCATACAACGGCAGCGGCAAATGGTGTCGGTGTACTTCTGTGTCAACGGCGACCTGACGCTGCTGTCCGCTCGCACACGCTATGTCCCACGAAATCCTCCGTGCCCGGCGCGCACGCGCTGCTGCCATAGACCATCAAGGCGCGGATGTACAGTGTGTGTCATATGACGGCAGTGACAGATGGCGTCAGTATACTTCTGTGTCAACGGCGACCTGACGCTGCTGTCCGCGCCCGTTTCTGTGCCGGACGCACGCCCGCTGATGCCATCAATACGCGGCTGTACAGTGAGTGTCATACGAAGGCACCGACAGATGTCGGTTCACTTCTGTGACACGACAAAAGCAGCTGTTTACGCGGGCTGTGAGGTGCCGGTGTTAATATAAATCATCATCATTCAATCAATATACGTAATTTTATTTTGAAACTTTTGGGATTTTTATTTGTTTTCACATATTCAAATAAATATTTCCAGACGTGTGCCCGCTTTACAAGGACTGGTCGGTGGAGGACTGTATCAGGTTCCAGGAACTGTGCGTGGAACAGCAGTTCGTGGGCGTGTGCCGTGACGTGGGCCGCGACCAACTAAACCCATCCGAGCCGCTCCTGACCTTGGAGCTTATCGACACCTCTACGGATGAGGATATATACCTTAGTGCGCAACTTGTTAAAGAACGCCGCGCGCGCCTAGACACACCGGCCTAAATGGGGCCTTCTCCCTGGCTTACATCTAGTCCCTCCCCTGTCCCCGTTGAGTTCCGTCCTACGTAACTCCTGATCCCTCTAAGCTCCACCCTGCTCCTTTTTTAGCTTCTTCGTGGGCTACAGGCGCTTACTTATTATGCATATCTGTTCTATAATTTACGTACGCTTTTGAATACTCTTGTTAAATTTTAAAGTTAAATGTCGCTTGTTATGTTATATTTATTTATGATTGTTATTCGTTATTATTTGAGTTTTCGTTAGTTTATAATAATTTATCATACATTCATTATATTACGAATAGCCTTAGCTTAAAATGCGATGGTATAAAAGAAACTTAATGTATTTCTCGAGCAAATAACATTCAAGTATTAATATAGGAACATAGTTTATTTCATTGGATTCGGGTGTATTTTGACTGACGGCGTATATACATACGGCTGCGAGATCTTAGGCAGCCTGGTTATAAAATAAATCAATTAAGTTCGCAAAGATGTAATGTGGAACATTTGGAATATAAGGACAGAGGTTTTGTCGTGACGCTACACACTTCAGCGTAGCGACTGTCGACAAAAGCACTGAGGATGTGAGAGGAGTATATTTATCATTTAATGATGCCATAGGTGCTACTCCTTGCTAAATTAAAGACACAGAAATTTTTAATTCTGGTTTCATTAGTCTCGTCTAAAGAGTGGTTTTCTATGATTCTAAGAATCTATGACTGATATTTGTGATTTTTAGCATTTATGATCTTGTCGGAATGTGCAGTGTATAAATAAATACATGTCAAATATTTTTTACACAAAATTTTTGAAGTTTTCCTATGACAGACACAAAGTGCACGAAAAAAAAGGAATGTTTCGAGTACATTTCTTCTAATACTTTCAAAGTCAAATATGTACTTCATCCATTCCCTACAAATAAAGATTTAAAAAGAAATGTAACTATTGGTTGCCATTGTTTTGTTATAATAATGTTTAATTATGTAAATTTCTTGCATCTCTTGTAGTAAAAAACATATGTGCTATTCCATATTTATTTGTTATGTAATGTTGAGTGCTTAAGCACTATTGTCCACATTGTTAAAATTATATTAACTTTTATTCAGGTGCAGTCTTAAATCGATAACTTATTACACATGACAGTGTTAGTGGCGGCACTATTTGAAATGTATAGTACATTTCTTGAGTGGAAATCAATGTGACTATTGTAATGAGTGAATGAAAATTATAAAGAATGTTGTGTAGACTTGTATAATCCTAATGTAATTAGATGTTGTATGTAGTGGAGGTATAAACTATTTTGAATAGACACTTAACTTTTTCTTCTCATATCAAATGCTTACTCAATATGCTTGTAATGGGTAAAGTAAAAAAAAAAAAAAAAAAATATGCATACAATTGTTTAAAACCATATCTCAGTTTCAGATAACTTTACATTGATGTCAATTTATTAATATTGTTTATTTAAAAAGTAGAAAATGTTATCAATCTGTTAAGTTACCTGAACTCTGCAACTTATCTATAGCACTTAATCATATAGTTTTTACAGTTCCTTATATTGAACTTACAAGAAATAAACACCTATTATCTCTCCAGCATTCTTTTGTTTACACATATCCTTCATTTATAGTGACAAGAGACTACAAACGAAGTGGAAAGAAGTTAAGTATCACAATTCTCCCATGTATTGCCTTGCTCACCTATGGCAGGTGTTCTTTTACACATACTGAGCCCATTCTTGGTTGTATTTCTGATCCTAATAACCTCGCCAAACATTGTTACAGATTTTATGTAAGATATTTTGTAAAATGGTTGTTTTTATTATTATTGATTTGTAACTAAAACTGCCTGCTTGATATCTGGAAGTTTCGGACAGTAGTCTAGCAATCTAATCATGGTATATAAGTCTTGGTCTTCCCCGGAACTTACTTCCACATTTGCATGGTATCTATTTTGTTAATGTTTCACCTACTATTTTTATACATGTTCGAAGCAATGGAGTATGCACTTTCTCATCTTTACATCACCACTATCCAAGCACTCTCCCACTTACTACATGAAAGATCATGGATACACTGAATGGGCAAAGCAAAATATTTCAAAACTTATAGCTCCCATACCGAGCCCACTGATGTACGGCGACATTGGAGTAAGGTCAATATTTATATAGGTAATATTTATTTAGGTGGATTGTCCTAGTCAGGTTTAATGCAAAATAAAATTAAAAATATAAGCTAATTTATTTGCAGGCTACAAAAAGTTATAAACAATTGGAGACTTCCATGGATATGCCAGATATGACTATATAATTCTTTATTGATGAATAACTATTGGAATATAGGCCATTGATTTACAAAAACACCAAGATACACAGTCAGTATCTCAAAACCGTTGTTGTAATAGATATACACATGTCAATTTATGCACTCTATAAAAACAACTTGTGTGTTTGTTTAAGTGAGACCTAAGAAATTTTAGAATAACAGTTCAGAAGAAGTTACATAGTTTTGTACATCGATGCTGCAGGCACAACAACACTGAATTAATTAAAAATATCTATTTGCGAAGTTCTTCTGTAGATATTCCATATTTCTTCTTTAATGTGTCTAGTTCTTCTTGTTTCTTTTCTATGTCCATTCCCTTAAATGCCTTATTAGATCTATAGTATAAAACCACCAAATATCTATTACATACGTTGAAACCTGACAAATGATCACATGCATTTTTGGCATCAAATATATCTTCATATACAACAAAAGCTGTGCCCCTTGTTTCAGCTGTATTGCCCCTATAAAACAAAATAAACATTATTAAATTGTGATTAAGAGTATAAAACATGATATACTATTCAGCATAACAGCAGCAAACTGTGAGGACAATGGTGTTATCAGGATTTTTAATTTCTGAATAGTGTCTAAAGTGTTGATGTTGGCTGTAGTGCAACATCTCTATGAGGAAAGTTAGGATGTCCGTCCTGTGTTGGATTTAAGACTTTATACTCGATTTAAATTATACTTTTTTCAATACAGAAGGGTATACAAAAACTTATAACAATATTAAATATATTTCCATTGTCTAGTCCCTGTAACACAAGTCCTTACGGTACTTAGCACAGGGCTAGGTTAACAGTGGTGTGATTAGTCCACAGATATTATTATTATTATTAATTAACTTACACTCTTATTTGCCGAATAGCTCCATATTTTCCAAAGATGTCGTACATTTCTTCTGCCGATATTTTATATGGTAGATTTCTAATATATAAAATTCTATTGACTTCGGGAGGTAACCTCACCTAGAAATAAGTTCCATTGCTGTATTGATTATTTCTCAAAGTATATTTCCTAATATTTACTAGATCGTAGTTTATTTAATAAATACATAATATAACAAAATTGTGTCCAGTATGTTTAGGTAATGCCAATTTTAACTTAATTTGTAATGGAAATATAAGTCAAAGTAATTCAATTCTACTCACATTCGCACGCCTTTGAAGTGCTAATGCCATTATATTGACGGTTTATTATTCTTCACTAGTTTTATGGAATCTTCAATAAGAAACTCAAGTTGTTTGTCAATCAAAATCCAAACAATCCAAAAATCAGTCCAATAACGGTATAAGTTAGAAGATTATTTTTACTCATCCACTTCTAAAGTGTCATTTCAAATCACGAACTGTACGGACGTACGACAAGTGAATTGATAATTATTGTTTATTCCGAAAATAAAACACAGAAGACGCTCTGGACTCGCACTTCGCACTTCTCTTTTTCTTCTTCTCTTTTGTTAGAAATGGCAATCGGCCGTCATAGGTTAACAGCCATTGCTGCCAATGTCCATGTTGACAAGAGCACTGATTTTCAAGATTGATCGGTTTCAAATTTATGCCAAAGTGATGAGATTATAATATCTTGTTTGAATGAAGATAATCTAAAAAGGACAAACGAAAACGTTACAGGACATACACAAAAAATTCTAAAAAAGAGACAATTTACAATTTAATGTTGTTTGAGCGGATATAATGACATAGAAGGGATAAGAGCTTATAGTTATTAGAAGACATATATAGCAAGGTTTTAGTGTTAATAGGCTTAGGAATGTTCCTAGGAAGGATGGTGTACAAAGAAACTCTGCGGTTTGGGCAATTGAAAAGGATATGGTCTGTTGAACCCTCCTCAAGTCCACAGTCACACAAAGGAGATGGTATAATTCCTAATCTGTTTAAATGTAGGGAGTACACAAGTGGCCTATACGCAACCTGCACATAACCGACGTTGTTTGTTTACCTGTGAGACAGAAACGAGAAAACCAAGGTTTGGAAGGAATATGAGGTTGGATATCATAAAAATAGCGGCCTTTAACCCTGCTACTATTAGACCAATTTGTTTGCCACTGCTTAACAAGATCTAGTTTTGGGTAGCTCAAGAGATCGTGAAAATAACTTATATTATGATCTAGGCAGCCATTTGATACGGCGTCTTTTGCAAATTGATCCACAATTTCATTGCCGAAAATACCATTATGACTAGGTGACCAAGCTAGTACAACCTCAATGTTACTAGAAAATCATTTGTACAGAATTTCTTTTAAGTCTAAAATAAGAGGAAATTTAGAATTAGAAACAAACTGGTTTGACACTATTGTTTGGAGAGTACTCAATGAGTCAGTGAAAATTATAGTTTTGTTTAGGTGGTGACATTCTACAAATTTAACTGCGTCTAGAATAGCTATGGACTCACCAGTGAAAACAGATGATGACTTAGGACATTTAAAACTGAGGAGAGTATTATATTTGGGGATCCATACTGCCGAACCCACATGGCCTTCTAGTGAGAGTTTGGAGGCATCTGTGTATATAGGAAGCCAATCATTCTAATCCTTCTCTATAATACCATTAAAAATTGAATTGGAATCTGAATCATTTTTGGACACGCCAAAATTTAATGGAATCCGAGGACGATATAACAAAACGTCCTATGCCGTGTGAAAAATTAGAAAACGAGAACATGAGAAATAGGGGTTCGGAAGATTAGTTAATTTTTGAAAACTCTTAATTAAACAAGGGGTATTTAATTTATGCCAATATTTGTTATTGACCATCAGATCAATCAGATTTTGAAGTTTTGGTAGAAGAGAATGATCAGAACGAGCAGAAATTCTAAATATATATCCATCTGATAAAAATTGTCTGCGTAAAAAAATGGAGAGTCGAGGGCGTCTACCTGGAGAGCATTCGTAGGGGGAGATTTCATGGCTCCTAGTATTATGCGTTAGCATTGATATTGAGTTTTATCTACTTTTCCTAGAGAAACCTTGCTACATGGTTCCAAGAGAAAACAACCACAATCAATTACGCCTCCGACAATGGCATTGTAAAGTAATTTTTGAGATAATGGATGAGCCCCCCACCAAACACCCGAAAGGCATCTAAGAATGTTAATATTGGACTGGCACTTTTGGACAATGTGATTGATGTGTGGAGTGCCAGACAATTTAGAGTCGAAAATAATTTCTAAGAATTTCACCTTATTTCTGATTGGAATTAGATGGTCCTGGAACACTATGTCAATATGAGGGATAATTCTTCTTCTCGTAAATATTACTACCGAGCTTTTAGGAGGAGAAAGCGACATACCATGGGATGTAAGCCACTGTTCTAGGTAAAATAGAGCTTGATTAATGTTATTTTGAAGAATGCCATTGTTTGAAGATGATGAATATATGACGACGTCATCGGAATACTGTAGAATGTTGCAAAAGGGAGTAAATGACTGCTCGAGATCCGAAGTGTAAATGTTATATATATATATATAAGGGGCTGAGGACACTGAGCCTTGAGGAAGACCTTTCCATACACGTCTCAAAGACGAAAGACCTCCATAACGGATCTCTATTGTTCTGTCCATGAGTGAGCTGCAGATGAAATTACATAGTTTCTCTGGGATGTTCAGCTTAAACAATTTGTTTCTGAGCAAAAGAAGAACCACGTTATCATATGCAGCTTCTATATCTAAGAACACACCAATGAGGAATTCATTCTTAGAAAATGCTATGCGGATGTCAGTGGAAAGGATGGCTAAGCTATCACTAGTACTCAAACCTTTTCTGAACCCAAATTGGGATTTAGCCAGCAAGTCATTACTTTCCACGAACCATTCAAGGCGGGCTTTAATAATGTGTTCCATAATTTTAAATAGGCAAGAGGAAAGGGCAATGGGACGGTAAGAAGAATCTAAATTTGGATCTTTACCAGACTTAAGTTTAGGAAGTACTAACTGATTTTTCCATGAAGGAAGAACATGACTCAATTGAAAAAAAAAATTATAAGGAGATTTAGAAATGATGATATTGAATGATTTTGAATCAGAGCCAGATTTTGTGATAAAGACATAAGGAATGCGATCTAGACCAGGACAAGTATTTCTAAGGATATCCAAAGGAGAAAGAAGTTCTGACATTGAAAATGGATCCTCAAATCTGTTACATGCAGTACGTCGGGACAGTGGATGAATTGATAGAGAATCCTGATGAGGGACACTTAGTAGACCTAATTTATCTACGAAGCCTTCATACCAAAGATTTGAGAGAGATACCAGAGATTTACCAAGCAATGCCCATTGCTTGGTAAATCTCTTACTCAGAAGGCACGGCGGAATCGTTTAATTTGTCTCCATAATAAAACTGCAGGGGTACGTGGGCTAATAGAGTTACAGAAGGATAACCAACCTAATCTCTTCTTTTCTTAAAAAAGACGCTTTGCTAAGACTGACATTATTTTAAAGATAAGGAAATTATCCATTGTCATAAATAAGCAATATGTTTCCTCAGCTTTTTTCCTTTGGTGAACCATGGCACTACATTCCGCATCCCACCAAGATGGAGAAGGTTTAATTGGGGAATGTTTTTTGAGTGGGATGTTATTATCTGCTGAAGACGACAGACATGAAGTGAAATTATCATAACAGACCTCTACATTTCCTATATTAATGATAGGCAAAGAACTCACACTAGAATCACAATCAGTTGCAAAGAGAAATCAACTGTCAAAAGCAAAAATCCCATTTTGCTTTTGACAGTTGATATTTTAAAAGAGGAGTTGTATTGAAAGTATTGAAAGAAATGGAAGGATTGGTAATAAGGATAGGAAGGTGATCACTACCACTCGAATAATGTAAAATTCTACAATCTAAAAGAGAGCTAGGATTTGGGGAGCAGAAGGATAAGTCTACTGCACTAGGGTTCTGATCAGGGCGGGTCCTACGAGTAGGACTACCATCATTTAATTAACATATATTTAGTCTGTCAATAATATCCACCAAATCACAACCAAAGGAGTCATAATGTACATTAACCCCACATAAGGTGGTGGCAGTGAAAATCCCCTAAAATTAGGAACTTACCAGATAGGGAAGTAAAAAGAGGAATTAAATCACTAGACTACAGAGGGATTAGGCATATATATCAGGAGTACAGAGACATCCTGAATTAAGGCAGCAACAGCATTAATACCAGAAGGGATTTCTGGAAGAGACAAACGTGAAAAAGGAAGGCCTGATCTCATGATCAGAGCCACACCTGCATAACCATCAGCTCTGTCATCTCGGAGACATGAAAAGCCCCTTATCCGAAACTGGGAGTTGGGAAGCAGCCATGTCTCCGAAACAGCAAATACAAGAGAGAGAGACGAACTTCTTAGCATTCCATGGATTCAACCGTGCGGGTGCCGGGTCCATCGTGTGGCAGAAGGAGTAAACCCCAGTAGCCCCGGGACTTGTGATTCCGGGTGTAGGTTTAAGAGGCCTCTTTGTGATGATCATCAACACTCATCTTTACTACTCAGGTTTACCCCCCCTCCCCCTACCTAACCAAATTTCATAGGAGCCTGCTAATGCAGCTTTAGATACCCGTTCTAAGGTAGAACTTACTGCAGTTCTCGACAGGCCAAGGTCTTTTAGTAGGTTGTAGAGAGATTTTGCTGGTATACCTCTCGCTCCCACTTCTACCGCGTATAAATTAACCATATAGTCATTTTTGGTTAGTACATTTATTAGATCGTAGTATTTATTTGTTTTTATTGTGTGGTCTTTAGGTATGTTTGTTTCCCACGGTACCGTTAGTTCAATTAGGATGATATGTTTATTTTTTCGGGTGAAAAGGAATATATCTGGTCTAGATGACGAAACACCAACATCCTCTGGAATTTTATAGTGCTTTTTATACGTGTCCATCAAGATGATCCAATCCGGTGCAGAACCTAGAATTGAGAAGGGCTTATTACTCTTAGAGTGTAGAGATGAGCCTGCTTTTACAAAGCGAATTTCTTTTCTGTTTGTAGTCAATCCTTTTTGTGCTCTAGCTACCGAGAGACTTACAGCTACACGTATGATTTGTAGTACTCTATCATGGCGACGTGAGTAATGACCCCTATCTAGAAGCACCTTACACCCCACCAATAAAAGCCTGGCTGTAACTATTGCCTCACCATAAGTATAGCAAGATTTTTCAGAAGCTTTTCCCCATCTTACTAAGTTATTCTGATCTGGGAGGGTCATTTGGAAGGCATTTAGGTAGAATTTCAGTAAGGCGGGTGACCAGTCATATAATAAGGTCCGCCACTTCAAAGCTAATGGGATGCAAAACTCGCCAATGGTTAACCACTTACTCTGCATTTCCAGGCTCATTGCGTGCACTCTGTAATTGTCATTTTCGTCTTGCTGTAGAAAAGATTTTATTATATCTCGATCTTCCCCTGTCTTTCTCGAACCCAACCCGACTCTGTTTGCTTGAGCACCTGCCATAAATTATCTGTGGAATTGAAGTCTTGATTCAAGCTCCATAGCACATTTAGCTTTGGGAAGTGATGTAAGTGCATCATCTTGGGGTTTCCCCAAAACATGCATTTTGGTAACTCTGAGGTGTTTTTAGAGTTCTGATGGTTTCTTTAACTTCATACTAAAAGTATTGTGATTCCTAAATAGAGTCGAGGGATCAGCCGGATGTGCTAATAATTTAAACATCTTTGTGACATTTGCATCAAACTTTGTAAGGAGGGTTTTACCAATATCATACACAAGGAAAGGCCAAGTCAAGCCGGATGTCACATAGTTGTGTGTCGGTTTTGAGTGTTCTTTGTTTGCTGCTATGGTGAATTTTAAAATTGAGTAGTATGATGTGATTATATCGATAACCACATCCGGAAAGTTGTACCATTTCATGAGTTCTGGCATCTTTCAATCTTTCCGCCAGTAAAGTGTTGTGTTCCAGGCATCCAGAAATACCGGGAAGAACCCTTTCTGGTGATTGTGCCTGAAATACCTATTGTTTAACATAAACTGCATCATTTTTGTTTGTACTACACTAAAAAATATTTTGGAAATAGTATTGGTTAGTGCTATCGGTTAAAATCGGTGCTATTAGTAAAAAAGTGGAAGTTACTCATCCTAAAGACACTAGTCTTTTGGATGAGTAACTTCGACTTTTTTTTGGGATGAGGACAAAAATTGCTTTGCCAAATGCTGAAGGGATTTGCTTTATCGACCAGATCTTACCGAATATATTATGAAGGTGTTTACGAATGGATGGACATTTTTTGTAAACTACATATGGTATGCCATGAGGGCCTGGAGCAGATTTAGATGGTTTCTTTTGTATTTGTCTATTTATTTCCTCTAACGTAGGTAGACTACTTTGAAAATTTGTAAGAGGTTGATTTGGTTTTACGATCTTTGTATCTTCGTATGATCTCCCGCGTTTAGGCACTCATATGTGCTTTTGAAGTAGTCGTAAATCTGTTCATTGGTCAAGAGAAGCTTTCCGCCGTGTGTATTGAAAATGTTTTTCGAGTACTGAAAAGGATTTTTATCAAAATCTACTTCGTGTTTAGCTCTATTGAATTTATCGCGATCATTGAGGATTTGTAGCGATATCGCTTCAATTAATTTTAGAATGGATCTTAGCGCCCTAGACAGTTGATGACTTAAATGGTTATCGCCCATGGCTTTGGCTTTACGAAGTTTTTTTATCAATTCTCTTTTCCTTTTCCGCATTTTCATTTTAAACGTATTATCTTTGATATTTTGAGCATAACAAGTTGGTGGTGGGTAACGCTCACATAAGTATATATGGACTGTATCCTGAAGAGTTTCTACTTGGCTATTAAGGTCTCGGTTTGATCCTGGATGTTCTAACAGGATTGCCAAGTTTTGGTCATGCACTTTCCAGGTAGAATTTTTTAGCCTTGGGATGCTAAGACGTGTCCGGATGTCGATGGACTCCTGGTAAATTTCACTCAGTGGCTCGCCTTGAGATATGTGAGGGTCCACTCTATTCGCAGTGATTGCTGAAGTACTGACCGACGACTGTCGTGCTTCAACACCACCATGTGTTTTTAGATGTTTATTGTACCAGGCTCGTCTCTTGTAAGTTTTTCCGCACGAGGGGCATTTCAGTTCCGTTTTATCGCCAAGGTCGTTATTACTATCGATCGGTGGACAGATCTTTCGCCCCCCCTCTCGGACTGTCCCAGGGGTATTTTTCTTTATTGGACTTTTAGCTTAAGGTTTTCCCGGGCATGGCTTGCTGGGCCATTGCCCTCATCTGTCTTTCCAGCTGTCATATGTCTTTCCATCAGTCATATGTCTTTCCATCAGTCAGCTGTCTTTCCAGCGTCATCCCGTCTCTCCGGGCTGTCTTTTTTGTATGAAACGAATTTCTTAGCATTCCATGGATTCACCGTGCGGGTGCCGGGTCCATCGTGTGGCAGAAGGAGTAAACCCCAGTAGCCCCGGGACTTGTGATTCCGGGTGTAGGTTTAAGAGGCCTCTTTGTGATGATCATCAACACTCATCTTTACTACTCAGGTTTACCCCCCCCCCCCACCTAGCCAAATTTCATAGGAGCCTGCTAATGCAGCTTTAGATACTCGTTCTAAGGTAGTACTTATTGCAGTTCTCGACAGGCCAAGGTCTTTTAGTAGGTTGTAGAGAGATTTTGCTGGTATACCTCTCGCTCCCACTTCTACCGCGTATAAATTAACCGTATAGTCGTTTTTGGTTAGTACATTTATTAGATCGTAGTATTTATTTGTTTTTATTGTGTGGTCTTTACCGTTAGTTCTATTAGGATGATATGTTTATTTTTTCGGGTGAAAAGGAATATATATAAATGTAGGGGGGAGAAAATAGTACGAGCAACATCAGAATATGCTCGGTTTACAGCAGGGAAACGTGATGCAGCTTCTATATATGAATTTTTTTCTTGGGCCACCATGGGATTTGATAGATTTCTGTCTGTTATGTTCAGGACAACACTTATATATGGATAATTGTGACCCTTCATAGTTTGAACACTTGGCTTCAAGTGAAGTGACATTACACGATCTACCTGTGTGCTTTGGCACATTTGAAGCACTTTGGCTTTGATCGACATTTGTTAGCTACATGACCAAAACGACAGCAGCTGAGGCACTGGATTGTGGGGAATTGGTACAGTTCTACGGGTAAGGCAGTGTATAGACAGAAAACACTGGATATAAGAACCTGACCATTAAATGTCATCACAACTGAGCCAGTTGGGATCCAAACAGTATTACCATCAATTGAGGACTTTCGGTTAAGACGTCCAGCCTTTAGAATGTATCTGCAACCATCTGGGACATTAGTACTACTAATAAATTCGTCCATGGACATCTCTGTGGGAACATTTCGAACGACACCCATACGAGTAACATTGTAAGTGGGAACAGTGGCCATGAACTTGTTTGTTAGTAAAACAGGATTAAAGAGAAACTCATTGGCAGCTTTTGGAGACGAAAATTCTACACTAATCCTATTTCTAGCAACCTTAGCTATTCCGTCCTTCTTAATACACTGAACTCGAGTTTGTCATAACTTGACCGAATTTAATGGGATTTATGAAATCACCGGGAGAAGAATGGGGGAACAATCCTTTTAGGCAGATGAGCCTGAACCTCTTCAAAGGCATGTGACCGTTTGGTACTTTGGGATGTATGTTCCATAACCTACCCCGGCAACAACCCAAGCGACCAGTCCCCGGAGGAGGCCACAGAGGCAGGATCAGGAGGCTTGAGAGGAATCGACATATTCGTCCTCAGCAATCTTTAACAGGATAATATTAAAGAGACTTACCTTTCACACACAAATACACAAAAAGCAACACAAAAGGCTAAACAAAACACTCAAACAAAACAAATGTAAAAATAAAGAATCGACAAATTTCGAAGATCAATCACAAACACGTGCTATCATCAACATCTCGATTTTGACCCCCCACTTCGCACCTCGCTGAAGCTTCAATACCAATTTTAGTTGTCATTTGTCAACCACAGAACAAGCTACCGTTTTTTAATATCAGAGACTAAACTGACATTAGCAATGTTGCACGTTTTTTATGATTCCTAAATAGTATTGCGCCATTATATCGGTAAATAATGTTAAAAAAAAAACAATTAATGATTCCGTAAACGTTACCGTAAAGAAATGTAAACGTATTTATTTAAAACGAATAATTACAACATTGATATGAAATATAGGTTCTTAAATGTTATCATTTGTTTTTTAAAATATCTATTTTATTAACCATCACACCGTACACATAATAATGAATGACGTCATCTACTCTCACAAAAAACCTATCGGCAATGTCATCGTGGGCTATACAGTCCGGTATGACTGGCTTTGCTTCTTTATTAATAATGTTAGAAGAGAGAAGAGGAAGAGGTAGTGCCAGGCATAGTGCATGATAGTACATGCAACTATGCAGCGAAATTGGGCAGGCACGACCGGGCGGTACCTCTCGCTGACATAATACCGGCGTAGAATGGCCCATGGGGGTGGGGGAGAAAGGAGTGCAACGCATCGGCATAGTAATTATGAGGACGTTCATGGGCGTCGATGGTCGTTAAAAAAGGTTCCGATGACTCCTTTGCCCCCCTATTCTATAAAAAATATCTCTTTGCATATAACTGTATATGGCATCCCTTCTCTATTTTTTTTTGTTTTCTTTCCCTACTTTACTCATCAGTGATGCGTAAATGTTTAAACTAAATATTTCTCGTGCCATTTGGTCAAGTCATACCTGAGTGTACATTTTATTAGACGAACACGACCACTCCAAAAGCCTATATATCACTATTCGTAAAATCGGTATTTACTTCCGGTTTTTAACATAGCGCTTTCTTCGGTCTATTATTAACAAAATCTTATCTCATCCCTTGTCACAGTGTTGGGATTCTGCCATGTCCACTTCCTCCTATGAGGCTCCTTCCTAAAATAAGAGTTAATCAAGAAAATGTCCTTTTATTCGAGGAAATTTACTGGCCTTGCTTATTTGCCTCTCGATATTGTCTTCCGATCTCATGTGGTCCTAAACGCGATTCAACACCAGTTCGTACTGAGAAGAGGGCTTTGGAGGTGTTATATTCCAGACATTCGCAATCATTAGGCGTGATACGTGCCCAGTGTGTTGCCTTCTATCACTATGTGACGTCACACTAGGCTAGTAATTGGGTCCCCACCATGGTTCAAGCCTTGTCGTGGCGGTGGGGCGCAGTAGCCTGGGGTTATCCGAGACACCTTGGGCGAAGCCAATTGAACCGAGGAGGTGGCGGCTCTTAGTACCCCTCCTATAAGAAGAGGGGAGTAAAGTGCAGGAGGAGGTGCCGCTCTTTGTACCCCTCTTATAAGAGGGGACAAAAGAGCAAAAAGTGGCGGCGCTTTAGCGCACGGGGCAAGGGGCGAGGATAGGAACCTCACCCCATTGCACTGTCCCAAAGTCGGTGGGGTTGTCCTGTGGTGCGGGAGAACCCGAGAGAAGTGAAGGCGCGTAAATGCGTTTCCCCGCGTCAACAAAAAAAAAGGCTAGTAATTGGGTGGAGGTGTCCTTGAGCCGTCCCCACGTAACATTTCATTTGACTAACAAAAATTTATAGATATATTATAGCACAACACAAATAGAATGAAGTATGGGTTATCGTTCTCTCGTAACAGTAAAAGTGTTTAGTGGACCGCGACTGAATCCGTTTAGGTGGTTTCATACTGATGCTGAAAAGATGTATGCGGGTAAATTTGAAGCAAGATATCTTCAACCGTTCGGAAGTCTTTGCGGAGTAACACAACACAAAGAAAATGCAAATCTATTGAATCGTAAGGCGTCAAAAATTGCCACGGATCCACTTAATCAAACAAATTATTAATACTATGCATTGTCGATTGATCTAAGATTTTTGTCACTAAAGGTCCAAATGCCAGTTGCCATGTCATTTGGCCTTTGTTTCTACAAAGGAATGTTCCCTTAAAAAAATATTATCACTTTAATGCTTAAAAGTATGGGAGGTGTAATAACGAATTTCGATAGCTCATTGAAAATTATAGGGTGGCATTACTATAAACTTGAAACAGAGCGTGGCGTTGTGGGCAAGGAATCAGATTTATTGTAGTAAAAAAAATCTAAAAAAAATTGCTTATATAATTGAAAAATCTTTTACAAAATTCTGGTATATCTAACTTCGATTCCATTGAAATAATAATAAACATTAGATATGAACCAAAGAACTTATAAATGCTTTACTTACATTAAATGGTCATGATTCGTAAGACAACATAATACTTGAAACAAAATGTTATAAAACAATTTTCTAATACATATCTGAATATTGAAGTATTTATCGGCATTAAAATAATAACCTGTTTCTATATTTTCTCGCATTATCTTAACGAAACTGTCAGAAGAGCTGCCACTTCACACAAATCAAAAATATTTAATGTAATAATTTACATTTTTTTTAAATTTAACATTAAAACTAAAATATCTACTTATAACGAAATGTTTCTTTCTCAAGTATGTATTCGAAAGTTGTGTCTTTATACAACTATGTTCCTAACTATAAAATATAAAAATAATAATCTTTTACTTAAACAAAAATACTAATTATATTCCACTATTATTAATGAACCATTGCAACAGTTTGATAAGTAAATCTATCATTTTCATATCTTAATACGTAATTTGGAGTCCTACATACCACGCCAACATTTTGGTGCATTATAAGGCTTATAAAATTCAGATCAATTGCCGATAGCTAAAGATGACTATACATTTGGTCAAACTAGGTTGTTCAGTGACTCATGGAATGTCATAGAAAATAACTTGAAATATCACTGGATTCTGGACTTCATCATTGATCAAGTTTTAAGCCAAAATTTGTGTAATATTTTATGATATTCGTTTAGTGCTGAAGAATAATCAACGATAACTTAATATGCAGTTGATAACTAAGTGATTAATCAGCAACTAGCTCAACAACAGCATAGTGTTATAAGAAGTTTTCAGTAAGTAGGTTTGTGTCTCATTAATGTATAATAGTTTATTGCATTATTTGAAATAATTTCGTACATTAACAAAATATGTTGTGCACATGTTAGAAAGTTAATATTTTTAAATTTTACAGCAATTTTTTATAGAATGTGCATTATATTGAGTATATTAGGCAATGCAATTATATACCTAGAACCTGTATAACTTACGAAAAAGAACGAAATAGAGAAATCTTATTGCAAAACCAGAAATACTTATAGAATTATATAGATTGAAAAAAAATTTATCGCTAATAACTTTAACTGTAAACATGTAATAATGTTCTTATAATACAATCCTTTACAAATTGAATTTACGAAAATTAAAGAAATTAACAGATTTACAATCATTGTTCGTTGTTTTATTCATTGTGGTGAAAAATTGCGCGTGAAGAAATATTAAATTGGTATTAAAAGTGAACCTACTGTAAGTTTGAATGAATTGAAATTAGTTATAGAAAAATAATTTTTATATTTACAGGTAGTTTTAACCAGTAATCAGAATATTTTTTTTGACACAATATACAAGTATTCAATCATCCAAAAATCATCATTTTTTTATGAGATAACTAAGATTGATCGGAGATTATCTTAACAAATAATTAAAATTATCATGACATATGTACAATGTACTGGGTATGTCATAAATCGTATCTACTTTAAAACAGTAAATTAAACCATATAGCATGTACATTATTAATATTTTATATTTCATAATTATTTCTTTGCCAAATTTGCAAACAAGTATCGCAAGTGCCTTAATATGAAAGCCTCATTATTTTATGTGGTTTGACATACCTGAGCATTCAGTTAATTTGTAACATTATGTTGAATAACTGCAATTATATTCAATTCCCAAGTAAGTACAAATTATAAACAGCAAATGACATGTGTGCAAAAGACATTGGCATGTCTCTATGGTAAAAATGCCTATGGTCAAATTGCAGTAACTCCCTAACGAAAAACCTATATTCATTTGTGAAGTTAAGAAAAAAGATATTTTTCAGGCTGTATTTCCATAAGTTAAAAATACTCCACAGAGTTCATTCTAACCATAGAGTTGACATTTTTATAAATTCTTGACATAAATGTCAGGCTTCTATGAAAACATGAATTGGTGCTATGATTCATAATCTTAAAAATCTCCGTAACAACTCAATATCGGGTACAGCACCAGTTGAACTCGATGAAAAAGTCTATGTGCAGAATGAGCAAGGCAAAATTACCATGGTCGACGAATAATGTTGCTCATTTGACGTCCATTAAAAAAATTGTTTACACTCTGCCTCAGTGACTTAGGAGCAGTAAGTAAGAATGTAATAATAGATATTATTGTATTAAATAATGTTATTTTTAAAGGTACCACAGAATCAAGGCACATTTAATAACATTATAGTTTTCTGATACGGAATAAGTGTACTTAGTTTGCACTCTAGAGGACATGTTTATAAAACAATAATGCTTAGTGCATATTAATTCCATATATTATTATTATTGATGCCCTATGCAAAACCGCCAAGTGATGCAAGTTAATGAATATTTTGAGAACAAACCTATTTGTGCATAATTGTAAATGGGACAATGATAACTTAATTTTAAATTATGTACTGGCTGTCAATTATAAAAAGTAGCTTTTGTTTCATACAGCCATTTAACATAAGAACCATAAAGTTATATGGCATCCTTAATCACTAAAGTATTAGTAGAATTTGCCACCGTGGTAACATGTTTAACTAGATTTTGATTTAGAAATTGCCCTGTACAAAGAATATCGTACAATGAGGGCTGCATATTGCTATATTTGAAAACATCAAATGTTGATAGAGACATCAAATGAGCAATCAAAGACTGTTTACAAACATCAGCTGCACTAATATCTTTTTGGGGATCCAACAGCAACACTTATTGAGCCCTGTCTAAGTTTCAGCCTTTTTTTGTCATTTTTGACAAACATACTAACAGATCTCCACACTGTACATAGCCTGATATGGTAGTTTGATATTGACGCTAGTTGAACTATCATGGGCATTGCTGATACTGACACAAGAATTGAAATATATGTTAGGGCGCACATGTGCCAATATCCTGACAACCATATAAACCCACGACACATGTGCGAGAATGTTAAATTTAGTTGTTTCGTCCGTATTGTGGGGCAAATTTTGCTATTCTTTTTTTTTAAATTCTTTAAATGTATCAGTTATCCATATATAGCATATAGATCTGTGGTTGGATCCCAGTCTGTGCTGCTGATAATTCTTTCCGCGCGTTCAACAGTATGTCGAGGTTTTCTACTCGAAGTTGGAATTGAACATGTTGATGTTGAGGTCTTCGAAGGTGCTGGCCCCTCCCTGGTCCAGTATCTGCAGCATGTCGGACAGCTCATGCGGCGCATGTCCGTCCGCCGCGCCTGCACCCGCCCCACCCTGCCACGCCCACATGCCTGGCAACACAACACCACATTAAACACACAGTATCATATCATTTTCATCATCACCAAAGACAAACTTCTTCTCACTCGATATCTCATATATGGCTTATCAAATAATGCAATTGTATCGTGACATATTGGAAATATTCACCCAAAAGGGTGGTTGTTGGCAACATATGTTTATTGATTCCATAATTAAAGCAGTGAAGACTGGGCAGTGGGATCACACTCCTTCCATGTTTATGAACTCACGTAACACAAGTTTACATGTATTGTCTTTTGCTCTGACTCTTACTTAACTCAAAGCAGAGAACACAATATTTATGGTGTTTATTAACAAAATGATGTTTCCTTTATGGCTCTCGGCATATCTCGCATTCGAATAAACCGATAGAAAGGCAGACGAAGGGGCTACAGACTATTGCATTCAGCCGCGTATTTGCGTGGGTAGTGTAAATGGGGCACTTTATACATCGAATTAGCATTTGTTACCGTGTTGCGGATGCGCGGGATGCGGCGGATGCGAAGGGTGCGCGGGGTGGCCAGGATGCACGTGCGGCTGGTGGTAATGCGCGGGCGGCAGGTAAGCGGGAGCGGGCGGTGAACGCGTCGGGCTGGCCGCGCCTGCCACCGCGCCGCCGCTGCCTTCGCCGCTGTACGCGTAGCTCTCGCCACTCGCGCCGCCGCTCTGTAACACAAGAATGTCATCAGAGAAACGTCAAATCATTCTTATCTTAGCATAAGTCACAATATTTTGTTTACTTTTATGTAATTGTGACTATAGACGCTATAAGTATCCGCACTATATCTTTTAAGTAAGTTCCTGTTTAGTATTTTTTAGCTTAGGGACAGTTGGGAGACGAGATTATCTAAAGTAGTGTTGTGATGCACGTATTTAATAACAATAATATAATAATATCCGTGGACTTATCACACCATGTTAGCCTGGCCTTGCGTTAAGTACCGTAAGGACTTGTGTTACAGGTATAGACAACGGAGATATATTTCATATTTTTTATAAATTTTATATATTTAAGCACAGGCTGTACTTGCCATACAGTGTACAGTTGTAGTTCAAGCTGGATACATAAAGGCGGACAAGGAGGTTTAAGTGAAGACAAGTAAGTGGTTGATGTCTATCTTTTTTACTATAGAAATACATATAATACATATCCATGACCAAGACGGGATTCGAACCCGCGACCTCTGACGTAACACGCGGAGTAACCGTCACGTTACCAACCGAGCCAGTCGGTCGTCAAATACTTACAGGACGCAAAGTGGTCCACGTAGTGACGGGCTGCGGTGCGGCGGGCGCAGGCGGAGTGTGCGCGGGTCGGTGTGGCGAGTACTCGCTGGAGTGTGAGTAGTGCGCGTGCGCGTATGTGCCCGCACCCACCGCTACCGCTGCGCCCACCGCCCCTACCGCCTCACCTGGCGACCTCGCACCCACGCTGCCACCGCCTGCCCCTGCGACAAGTACGACATAATATTATTACTATCTGTACAAGCGTACTTGCACTATACAGTCAAATTAGGAGCGTTTTCACGTCGCATTATAGCTTTTGCTCTCGAAGCTTTAAAACTGTGTTAAAATTATAATAATCATTGTATTATTGATGAGCCCCTTTGTATGTTTTTACCTGGCACGGGGTGGTGCTGCTGGTGCATTGGCGGCGGCTGCTGGTATACGTCTCGCTGGCGCAGGTGGTAGTCGTAGTTCTCATCTGCCACCGCTTCGCCCGCCGCACTGCCCAGCGATCGACTGAGGAGTACACAAATGTTTTATACATGTGGCTTAGACTGAGTTAAGCGCCCGTCCGTGACGGACACTCAACGTGACCCTATACGCGACGGCCGCCGTCGCGGAGTTTTATTTTCTCATCATAGCTAGTAGATTTTTTTTCTGGTGAACAAAATCCTTCATTTTCTGAGCCTATAGATTTAATAATGTTATTAACTAAACATGCCCATGTAACTTGTATACGCGCCCTGCGACAGTGGACGTTTGGTGTCGTTTTTTACAAATGTTCCGAAAGTATTTTACTTTTAACCTATACAAAACCAAGACTGAACCATACCAATTTTATTCCACAAAAAATAAATTCTTCTATATGCCATGTTTAAGAAAGCATATGTTTGTAAGAATCTATTAACAAACTACGTTAGCCTATAATAGAATGAGCGCCGACTGTCGCCGCCGCTGTGTGTATGCAGTGTTAAAAAGCATTAAAAAGCGACTTATAAACACTATAATTGGTTAAATTACGTCGTAGCAACGCCACTGGTGAATCCAATTTTAATTCGTCCATTCTACTCATCCCACAACGCTATTGTGCAAGGATTGGGAACCATTACATACTGCTTTTTTCGTCTTCCTCCTCCACAAGAGTTGCTCTTTAGTGGATTGGACAAAGAAAGAAAAAATTTTTGTTGGGCACGAAATTCATTAATTACTACTTACTTGGCCAATGTGTTCGTGCATACAATGTACTCCACGTCGTCGTTGTAGGGATTGAGAAATGCGAAGGCTGACGTTCTCAACCACACCCACTCTCGGTTTTTGGTGCGAAACCGGTACATGAGCGAGATAATCTGACCTTTCAGTTTTAGAACTGCAAGAGAAAATAATCTTTATTAAAATTTGTAATAGGTTTTTTAACATAGTATGAGAAAATACCACCGACGTCCATAAACATTTGCATAAATGTTAAGGCAATATAGTATAGATGAATGGTATAACATAGGTAGGTATATGAATGAGGTGTTACAGTATTAGGTTTTCTTTTAGATTTCTACTAACTGTATACAACAGTACCAAACTATGGGTCGCGACCTACTGGTGGGTCGTGAACGAGTTTTGAGTGAGCCCTGAAGAACGATACAATACCTTTTTAGATACACCACATTCAGGCACCGTTTCCGTAAAATATCGTAGAGCTGGGTCTCAACTTTGGAAACTTGAATTAGATGGTTCATACCCTCAACTTTGGGAACCACTGGTCTACAACCTTGTTATCGCTCATATAGTACTAAAGACTGACATTTGATCGAAGTTGCCGCTGTCTGTACAGAAGAGTGTAACGTTGTTCAACGTTGTCGAGCACGTTCCGCCGACATCACAAGGGGTGCAAGTTTTACTTATGTGCTGATGCTGGCGGTGGTAGAACTTGTCGCTCAGCTAGTTGTGCAGGTCGGTCGGCGCGTGTCGCCGCTTGTACCACGTACCCTGGTCGAAGTTGTCACGCATGTGCTGCTGGTCCTCGGGGTGGTAGAACTCGTAGCACAGCTTGCCGAGCAGGTCGGGCGGCGCGTGACCCACCACCTGGGCGGCGCGCTGGTCCGCGAACGTAAAGCGCCCGTCGGCCGAGTGGCGCGACACGAACTCCGCTCCGCCGCCGCACAGACTATTCTCTGTTGCGTTCGGGGTCGACGTCACCTGCGTTATACCATATTAATCATCTGTAACGTGTATGCAACACTGGTGTTGTGTGTTTTTCATTTTATACATAAACACGAAACACGTTGCTTTACGTTTGTGTATAAAAAATTGTGCATATTCCGAATCGCATGAGCTGTTCCACGTATATATAGGGCCACTAGTACAGTATGTCTATAACTACTGTATTCAACTACTTGCCACATCCAATATTGATTATGTTAAAATTATGTTATAGTTAAACGTCGGACATAAAGGTTTATTTTAATTATGATTAATAACATAATATTCTGAGGTTCCCCGACACGACAAAGCTCATAATCAAGTGATTAAGAGGTACTCATTTAAAATAAAGGCAAAAGGAAATTTAAAATTTTCATTCCGGCAGCCGGGACTTGAAAAAACTGAGTGCTAAGAATATGTTCCTTTACAAGAGGACAAATAAAAATGCAAAATTTAAGATTTTCAGTGTGATAGCCGCAAGTGTTATATATGTGTACATTGGTGGTTTGTGTTATTGCATCGCTAATACGGACCAGTGCTCTGTTATTATATATAGATAGTATATCTTATAAACAATCTAATAATATCATATTTCTGGTTGACCCAGTGGATTCCATTGAATTAGTTTTAATCTATGTTATATTTATCCCGAAAATTTATCCACGTGGATACACTATGGCGGTCGAAAGCCACTGACCCAAACATATAAATAATTATATGCGTGAACAAGGACCATGACACAGTTAAATATTCTGATAACTGAAAGGGTATTATTGGTAGTTTGTGTTTTATTTATTGTCCATGTATTATTACGTTTGTATCGAGTATGAAGGACTGTGTGTAACTGGAAGGCTAACAATATAGTTCGCCATTGACGGCACATGAACGAAATGAATGTTCAGCGGTCGACATTGGCGGACCGTAGGACTCCATCCGAGAATTTGTCCACGTCGTCGTTACGCCGCCATTACTAACAGATTATTGTTTGTTAACAATTGGCGCATGTGGGAAAAATGTTCAATTTATTTATTTCGTCTGAAAACCGGAGCATTGAATACTTCGATACTTCTTCCGGTCCTACACCATATTTTTGAAAATCTGCTGCACGCATCCTCTAACCAGCTATAAAATAAGTATTATAGTGGTACTTATACCTATTTTTGCTTTAAATATTGTAACAAAGAAAAGATTTTTCTTTAATTGCAAATAATATTTATTACTTTTACACTGTGTTAATATAGTACTACACAAATAAAAAACAATAAAAAAATATAAAAAGCGCGCATCTCCTTCACTGCCAACAGTATGGATTGTTTTATGGACTTCAAATTATCATGGCGTTTAGAGCAAGCTGTACTCTCTGAAGCTGACCATAAATCATGATCCAGCGGATTAAGGTCGGGGCTAGATGAATGTGATGGCCTTCAGCTCTCATCAAGTCTGGAAAGTTCGTTTTAACCAAGATTGGGTGGATCGAGCATTGTGATCTTGCTGGAAGGATCATACTTGGGTATTGAACACAGTGTTATTAAGGTGCTTAAGTAACTGCCTTTTCGAGAATGGTATCGTGATACACTTGCGTCGATGTTTTCATACCTTTTTCACAAAACATGGCTCAGTCACTCCTTCATTGCTAGCAAACACACCACCAGACCATCACTGAAGTCGGATAATGCCCACGTTGCACTCTGTCGACTAATTGGGAACCATCCTTAGTGCTTTGAACATAAATACGGTCATTTTGTTTGTTCAGATGTTGCTCAATTGTCACAAAAATCTCATCCGTAAATTTTTCTGTGACAGCGCTGTGCGTACTGCTGCAGTAGTTGTTTCGATTTTACCAGTCTATATTTTCTCTCACTGCTTTGATCACCTTTTTCGAACGAACACTACGTGGACGGCCAGATTTTCGTCTGTCACAAACAGAGGAAGTCACACTGCACCATTAAAAGTCCGGTACACAAATCCTTGACTAATACCAAGTGTATGAAGAGTTTTAGAAATTGAATTTCGCTCTATACCTACTTTGTGAAATGCAATCACAGAGATTCTGTTCACTTTATCACCTCACTCCACTTTAATAACGCAAAATATTTTACAATGTAGCGTCAAAATGAGAAAACACAATGAACAATCGTATAAAAATGACAGATTCCAAATTCAAGTATAACATTTTTTTTCGTAACAGTATTCCTGGCCAGACCAAGTACATTATGAGCCATACCTGTAATCTCCCAATAGCCACGAGGCAGCAGTGTGACGCGTGCAGCTCATCTTCCACTGGCCGATCCATCTGCATACCTGGAAACAGATCTGATTTCCCAAAACACATAAAATCATGTTTTTAGAATATATCTCAGATGAAATAATATACTAAAAATGTAGATTTATATTAAGTAGCAGTAACAGGTACTCCAGTTAAGTTTATGTAATGTAATATTTTTCAAGGAAAGAACAAACATTTGTATATACATTACAAATAACAATGTGTGTTGGTAGCAAAGTATGTTTTGTAATTAATTATTGTGGAAGCTGCAAATGCGAAGATAGTTAATGTAAAAAAGATTACAGAGTGTAATATATATATAGTATGTAGGAAGTACGTAGAGATAGTATTAATTACAGGAAGAAGGTTGAATACTAAGGGGATCTTGTAGGAGTAGCAGCTGTCGATAATGAAGTGTATGAGTGAATGATTTAAATACTTGGTAGCCACCGCGCTGACTTAGTTAGTCGCGTTACCAGTTGATGATGATGATGTGTGTGTTTGTGTGTGTGTTCATTGGCAGGGCAAGTGAAAGAGCGAATGAATTAAATAAGCCTATAGCCGTCCGATACGTAGTCCTCCTCTAAGTGAAGTGAGCTGAAATGTTGAAATAAACGTACGGGCCTTCCACACCAACATTGATTATTATCTCTACCCTCGAAATTTATATCAAATAGTTTGTAGCCTTTGATACAATAATCGCAGGAAGTATTGTAAGATCCTAATACTATGTTGGGTTTCGCACGGAACCCAAAGTATTAGAACAACAAAAGACTCATTCTGAGTATGAAATATCTTCGCCCTGAAGAGAGATTCCCCTTGGATGGATGGGAGAAACACAAATAGCAGTGATTGTACTTTATAAGCCCCAATCTTTTCTAACGAGTAGATCTGGTGACTGGCGACAAAGGGCATGCGCGGACGTCTATCGCCACTCGAGCTTGTCTACTGATCCGGAGATCTGAATGCTTAACCCGGAGACTCCGGACGCTAAAGAAATTCTGTCTCACGAACTCCGTTCGGTTTTGGTTATAGAAGTGCTTGTATGTTTGTTACGCACACAAAACAATGCTGACATTCACTATTAACAAGTTTCATATCACAACAACGCTCTTCGCGAGATAGAACATATATACCCCCGCTACACGTGTGGTGTGGGGTGCACAAACCTGTGGGCGGCCAGTTCTTGATGTAGCCGGTGCAGTGCACGACGGCGTAGCTGTGGCCGTCGTGAGAGGGCCCGAGCGAGTTGCGCGCGCGCAGGCGGCCCAGCTCCGCGCCCGCCGCCGTGCCGCCCACGCGCATGCGGCAGATGAAGCCGCGCCGCGACCCCATCACCTGCCGCATGGACGCTGCGCACCACCGTACATACGTCATGTTACTAACTCTATTTGCACAGGTCTAACTACGAAACGATTACTGCATAATTATGCCTACAGACCCATAGCTAGACTTGAAACTATCTTCAAAAGAACAAAGAAGATCCTAATTCATAAGTGATAGTATTATTGCTGCATTGCAGCGGAATTGGGCGGGAACGACTGGGCAGGAACCTCTGTGGAGGTGATTTCGGACTCTCACGGGACAGACTAGCAGATTGCCCTGATGTTTAAAGCTGGCACTTGGCTTCTAATGTTCGTGGTGGTGGTGGCGTGGTTCGTGGAGGTGGCAAACCTTACACTCTCTTTTAAGAGCTCTAAAAATATTACACTCCTTGTTTCAGGCAGTGGTGTAAAAATAAAGTTGTAGTTGTTGATATATGTTGAGCAGTTTTCGGAAAAAATCTGATATTATTCCGAATCCGTTTATTTTTTAAGATCAGTGAGTAACTGAATAATTCTTACATTGATGACCTTCTTTCTTTACTGTTCCTGTTTTGAGATCTAGAATCCTGCCCGTGTTCTGGGGTTCCTGGGTGCTCAACTGTTCTCGCACTTTCTCCACATCGTCTGGGTGCACTTGATCATAAAAACACGAGGAATACCACTCTCCCTGAAAATCAAACGAAATTAAGAGCTACATAAAACATTGAAAATTATAAATACGAGGTGCCTCCAAGGGGAGTGCCACGGTGTAATATAGTGGAATTGGGCCGGCACTCACCGGGAGGCACATCTCGCTCACATCGTACCGCCGCCAAGTGACAGCTAAGGTGTCGCGTTTCGTGCGTTCGTGAGCACCTGGTGGCCCATTGGAGGGGAAGACAAAAGGAGGGTAACGCATCAGCATGACAAATGTGTCATGTTTCCCGACTGTACTATAGAAAATATATTATAATATTAATGAAATCAGTGGCATACCTGAGAATAGTTGAGTACCGGTGCTATACTATCACTGACGTATATAATGCGCCCCGTGTCGCAACTGACTACAAATAAAAAACCATCAGCCGCCTCGAGAATTAGATGTTTTAACTCCTGATCGGTCAAAAACGATGGCTTATACGTTCCGTCTGTAGAGGTATTGCCTGTGCCTGAAACGAAAAATTATACAATTTGTTTAATTTTTCCGTTGATAAGTCATCGCAGGAAAAGTAAGAAACGTACCCTTAACGAATTTATTAAGAAGTAAATAGGAGCAGCAGGAAGTGATTCCAATGTTCGGTAACATTGGAATCACTTCCTGCTGCTCCTGTTCGTAAAGAGTCAGCTATGCTGTCGCATTTCGTACGGTTTGTGAGTAGCCTATTGGAATGGAGGTGGAAAGGAGGACAACGCACAATACTGTAGATGTGTATTGGAGTCGGTATTCGTTAAAAGGCTTCGATTTCTCTTCTGCCGCCCTATGCACCACAAAAAATGTATTTTACATATGTATGTATTTTATATATTTTACGACTACCGATGCCCATGAACATCCGCATAATTACTACGCCGATGCGTTGCCTTCCTTTCCTTCTCCAATGGGTCACCGGCTACTCAAACCATACTCATGTCACTTTACGGCGGTGTCGTGTGAACGAGAGGTACCGCCCCTATCGTGCCGGCCCAATTCTGTTGTAAGGCGTCACGGCGCTTCCTCTTATTCAATTCTCAGTGTAATTTTAAAGACTTTACTTCGTATTTTCTTTCAGCTAACATTAATGGTGTCATCAGATTGCTTGTATAGCAACTTACCATTTTGAAGCAATCAAGCATTTTTACGTTTACTTACATTCAAATTGTTATGTAATAATTCATTCGGAAGACATTTATATGATATTAATAACAATTTCCACAGGGTACTCGTAATTATATGATTGTTTTTTAAATGAAAGTGAGGTTTCATTTTTCAAATACTCGTGGCTCACTCACTCTATAACAACTAAGAGGTAGTGCCATGTATTCATATGATACCGTCGTAAAGTGATAGCTATGCTGTCGCGTTTGGTTCAGCTTGTGAGTAGCCGGAAGCCCATTGAGGGATGTTAAGGCGTTTAATTGCTCGGTTGTTCCCCTATAAAAAAACCCAATGCCTGTCGGTATCAGGAAGTAACTTTTTCCTATAGGTATTATAGAGTGTTTTTTCTTGAAAGGACAAAGACTAAACCCTAAACAGTGAATCGCATTCAGAACCGGTCAGGTGTTCGTGCGCCTCGAGCTGGGTGTAGAAATGAATGAATCATCCCGTAATTCCGGCAGACGGGTGAAACCCCATACGAATGATTAGGTTAGTTCCTAACTTATGATATGTGTGACCAATATTTTATGTGTGCCGGTCCCCTTTACACCTTTGAGAAATATAATCTGTGCGTCTTTTGTTATTAAAGGTGGGCTCATCGTAGAGATCAATGTAGTGCACACAGCGACCGCCACTCGTAACTACCTATAGCCAAGGGAAGTGGGGAAGTTTAAAGGGTAAGGGTGGTTAAGGTTTATAATCCTAATACAAATTATGTTTAAATTGGCAATACTCAAAGTTTACCTCTCAAAGCTTTCATATGTGCTACTGCCATACGCAGTATGGTGAGTTTGTCCGGTTTTCGCGCGAGCGCCGAACATGTTGGAACCATGTCAGATAGTTCCGTGATATATGCTGTCATCTTGTTTCTCCTGCGCCGCTCGATCTCACAATGATTCTCGCGACTGCAAACATTTGTTTTTACTTAAGAACCCACATTAGACATGTCGTAACAGAAAGTTTTTTTAAATTTTAATTTCCGATTTCCATCAGTTACTAGTGTAGTGACAAGCGGCTGATATATAGTAGTTATATTAACTACAGGTTTTGATATATTTTCCAAGTTTTGTGGCATGCCTACGCCTACACGGAGTGTTGCATTGTTAAATTTCTTTAGAAAAACACTAGGACGAAATTTGGTATATCGTTCAATTAAGCAGAATGTAGTAAAATATTGAAAGTAGATACTACGTTGGTTGAAATATTATGTACCTTTTGAACATCAAAATTTATATTACGTAGGTACGGATTGAAGACCTCGTTCAAGACCTAACAATAAGGCGCTGAGGATTGCTACGTATTAATCTATGTATATAGTTTAAAAATGCCCAGTTTAAAGTGGAGTGGAGATAAGACGGCACTTTATAGAGACGTCAAATCTAAATAAAAAAAATAATGAAATGACCAAACTGTAAAATGATGCCAATCAGAATCGAAATTGGTATAATATCGACGCACCGCATACGAGAAATAATATATATCATGATGTGTAAAGTCTTAAAGAGTATCCTAATTTTTATGTTAATAAATACGTAATATCAGGGCCAAGTCGTGATAAGTCACGTTTTCGATATTTTACATAAACAATTTAATATAATGCTTATGGGAATTGTCGCCAATCTTGAACACAGCTCGTCGAACAACCTATGTATTGTCCTCTAGGGGTAAAAGTTAAAACTGTGGGAAAATATTGAACTATAGAGAAAAACCATTGAGGTAATCGAATAGGCAGGTACTTATTCGTAGTCGTTTAATAACGATGAATGATGTATGTCTACGACCATCGTTTTCGTGTTATTTTAGTGTTTACGTTTATATATGCGTAATAAAAATTAGCGTTCTGCAAGAGTCGAGACTGACTTGCCACTGTACCCATTCCTTCTTAGAATTATATAGATCCATATCATAAACATTTTTAAATCTGGTACAATGACTAGCGCATCTTCAATTTTAGATGCGCCTAATAAACAGTAGAATGCAACTAAGTTGCTCTAATCACGTGCATGTGTACGTTATACGTACAAACACATACTCTAGATAATGTAAACATCGAGTGACTGACGAAAACACAGTTTGTTACATTTGAAAAAGTTTCTTAACCGTTACATTCTTTTTTAATAATTGATTCGGTTGGAATCTATCGAAAATTCACAATAACGAAAGTTTAAATGTTAGGATATGAAATTAACGCTTTATACGGAAAAAGGGAAAAAATTAAATAATATATTTGAGTAATGAAAATATGTGCCATTCTATACTCTCTATGCGCTTTCACAATTTCTTAGGAAGTTTATTGATTCCTTTGCTGAATATATTTTGGAATGATGTCAAAAATAACGATATCAAATGTAGCCCCTCCGGTTCAGTGAACCAGCAGTGGACTGGAGCAATTGACAAGTATCATTTGTTGAACGATTACCTTTTCCGTCATTATTTCCAATTGTTGACAGTATACTACTGCACTAATCACTGCAGAAAGAATTGGAAATCGTGATGGAAATAGGTGAAGGTCTTGCCAAGTATTAGGAAACTGGAGTGTATGACACCAGCACCAGACAACTAAACATTTGGCTTATTCCACTTTCGCTTGTAACAGGATTTGACCGGTTCATGCTGGTTCAATCATATTGATGATTGTCTCCAGTTGTCGTGCAGGATCCACTTTTCATCGCGTAACGATACGATTCAACATTCTCCGATGTTTGTGGCAGTTATGCAGCACTCAACGCGTGTTGGCTTGGTGGGCATCATCACTTCATTCGTGTGGTCACTTATCGAGATTTTTTACTTTTCCAATTTGTTTTAAGCGATTGTCATTTCACTCACACCGAAACTCGACCCTAGCTCTGAAATGGTTAAGGGTGGATCCGTATCCACGATATTTTGAAATTTTTCATTGTCAACAAGAAGCTCTGGTCGACCAATGGGTTGGTTATAAAGGTCAATTATACTAAAACGAAAAGCGTACCGTGTTTTCCTTTATAGGATTGGATTTCACCATACACATTATTAATCCTCGGAATTGTTTCAAATGTACCGCATTTGAATTTATACGCGTGAACAACGCGATTTCACGTTTTCCATCTACGGAACCAACTATAAGAAGAATTAAGTACCTTCACGCCTATTATCCCCGAAGAGGTAAGCAGAGGTGTGCTAGTACATCCACAACTCGTAAGTCTAGTAGATATACTAGCACACCCACGATTAGCCAAGGTACTGAGGCCCATGATGTCATAGGTGACAAAGTTTATGGCCACTTCGGGCACATTCCAATCCTGGACGATGTAATGCATGCTCAGAATAATCTGAAAAACATCTTAATAATAGTTGCCCGACCTGGGAATCGAACCCAGGACCCCACGTGGCTAACGGTCTTAACAAGCGTCACCGTTACACCACAGAGGCGGAAGACAAATGAATGAAGTAAATTTCGAAACAGATTTACACGAGATTCAATTTGAATTTTTTTAACGATAATTTCATATTCTGTAAGCACCTATTAAATAAGTTTGTTCTTATGTAATTCAACTCCTTGACTAATAAACAACGTCGACGTGCGTATACTTGTATCACTTTGAGGCTGTACCTCTCAGTGCGTTTAAATATGATGTACGCCACCCTAACCGATACACTTGAGATTTCGACGATGTTGCCTACTTATTCACGAGGAATACCACGCTGCCTTGTGATAGAGTGTGGAGTGCCTTCCCTGAAGTAGAATAGGTGACCCTGTCCGGTGTTTCCGTCTGTTTCACTGTCACTAAGGAAAAGACCGAACACCAACTACCAGCTCGCTGAAGCCTCTTAGATCTCAAGAGTCGTCAAAGGGCAGTAAAACCATTTGACGACTATTACGTCCCTCTGGGCTGGGAGTGGGGGTGAGGGTATTATTAGGCCGCCCCACACTTTTACACACATAAAAAAGTATTTGATTTAATTATGGGAGACCGCATTTTAAAAATTAGAGAGATAGCCGAGATTATAGGCATCTCTTATGAACGAACTCAAAACATCAAAGTCAACGAATTAGGTTTCCACAAGGTGTCTGCAATGTGGGTTCCGCGACTACCTTCTGTTGAACAAAAAAGGACGCGATTGACTATTTCATGTGACTGTTTGGAGTCATTTGAAGCCGATACAGATGATCCTTTGAACCGGTTGGTTACAATGACAAAACATTTGTTCATTACTGTATGCCAGAAACAAAACAACAATCGAAACAGTGGAGAGGACCTGGTTCACCGTCCCCTAAAATGGCTAAGAAGATTTGGCGACAAATAAAGTAATGGTTTTAGTATTCTGGGATTCGAAGGGTGTGATTATGATTGATTATCTTGAAAGGGGTCAGACTAGAAACTCTTATTACTACTGTGTCCTACTACGCTCAGAAGGAAAGACAACGCCCGTGTTCACGTCTGTGCAATCAATGGCTGAAGTTCACAATTGTGGCTTTGAACTATTACCGTATCCGCCTTATTCACCTGATCTGGCACCTTCAGACTTTTTCCTGTACCCTAACCTAAAAAACCACTTAGGAGTACAAAAATTTTCGACAAACGACGAGGTCAAAACATCAGCAGACGCATATTTTGTCTGTAAGGAAGAATAATGTGTTTTTAAACAGTCTAAATGCTTTAAATGGGAGATGGCAACAGCACATCGAACTTGATGGTCCTTATGTAGAAAAATAAAAAATATAGCTGATTTAATACTAAGTGTTTATTTTCTTGGTTAGGCCGAATACTTATTTTTCAATTCATCTTCGTATGTATATATCACAGATAAAATAGAATAATTTCATACAAAACGAGTGCATACGCGCGTAATTTAAGTTCAGCAAATTATACGAGTCGATTAGCCCCTACTTCACGCCCAGACGGAACCCTCGTTGGGAGAATCCGAATCGTACTTGGCCGGTTTTTCATTTGAATTTGAGCTTCTGATCAGTTTAATTTTAATATTAGCTTTGAATTAAGCGATATTTGTAACTTCTAACCAACCAAAATTTACGAGTGCGCATCCAAAATCGGGACATAATTGTCCCACGCGGGACATTTAATTTGAAACAAAAAATTGGGACAGACGTCTGGCAAGGCTAGTAACCTATGTATGTTTGTACCTTTGAGACACTCTGATACACTAGTGACTAGGTATACAAAAAATATAATAATAAAAAATAACATATGAGAATGATATGAATATACAAGACTTTTTTCCGTAACAAGTTTTTCCTTCATTGTAACAGAGAAAAATCACGTTTCGTACAACTAAAAAAGCTGTACTTCGATCGTGTGGTCTAAAGGCTATAAGCACAATCGTATTATTTACCCCACCATGGTTCAAGCCGCCACGAGGCGGTGGGGCTCGAGGAGGGTGGCCTAAGTAACCCAGGCGAAGCCAATTGAACCGAGGGGGTCGCTCTTTACACCCCTCTTATAGGAGAAGGGGACAAAAGAGCAACAGGAGGAGGCGCTCTTACCTACGGGCAAGGGGCGAGGATGGGAACCTCACCCTATTGCACTGTCCCAAAGTCGGTGAGGTTATCCCATAGTGCGGGACGGCCCTATCTGTGAGTGTGGACTCGGTCCCTTAGAGGGCTGGCCGTTGTGGTGCCCTGATGATTTGTTGTTCCGGGACACCTCACCAAAGGCGGCACTGATGGCACTCGCGGTGGTTTTTGTGGGTATTCGGCACTATAATGTGCCGCGAGCCCCACACACCACTGGACCCCACCCAGGGTCAGTGAAGGCGCGTAAATGCGTTTCCCCGCGTCAACAAAAAAAATCAATGAAATGCAAATAAACTGAGTTTCGATTATTCAATCATTCACAAGTCTTTCAAAGTTGTCATATCAGAATGGATTTCAAGGATTTCAAAATGTATAGAACTTTCGAAAACCTGAATAGTCTCAAAATACAGGACGTTGTAGGTATAACCTGCTCAACCGTGTTTTAATGATATGGCGATAACAACATACACCGGCGGCCGCTTCAATTGGGGCGGCGTGAAAGAGACAAGGCATCCAGCATAACCTTTAGGCATTTTCGGTGCACACTGAAACAGATTTTGATGACTTTTGCCATACACATTTATTTTAGTCCAACTTAAAACAGGATATATTCAATTTCTATTGTAACAAGTACACAATGGCCAGTTATGATATAAAAACATTATACAAATTGATAATACAAACACAGCTTTACAGGAGAAAAAATGGATAATTTTTATTGTATCCTTACTCACCTTGCAAATCTTTCCTTGTCTTGAATATTGTCCTCCTCCATCCTTGTGTATTTCCCACCACTTGCGTCGTCTTCATCTGACCTGATCACAACAATACAAACAACTTATCATTTACTAATACATAGCGAACTGCAAAATACTTTAATCACGTATGGTGTTTAGGTATTTTCTCCATACATTTGATTTTGATATATTTTTTCCCCTATAAAAGTATTGAAAAAACCTGAAGTTATAAGTGAATAGAATTTTCCCACCATTTTATGATGTGTATCAATCAAAAATATTGTGAAGAGAAAGAAAATAAACCAGAAACCGAGTTGTTTATTGTGTTATTGTCCATTATTATGTTATTAACAAGCTTTTTCCAAAATTTCAAAATTATTTAGTAAAAAGGTATTTAATTTATTATTGTTTGTTGAGGCCGAATGTAGTGTCGCGATGTCTCCCGAGACTATCCGAAGGATTGTCTTGGCGTCGCCTCGTCCTGCAGAGGATGATCAGGATTTGGAATGGGACGACTACGATATGGTTATCGAGTGCGCGGGCGCGCCGCCGCCATGCAAGCATGCGCGCGAGGTGCAGGAGGACAGCGCGGAGGACGACGGCTTCACTGTCGTGGCAAGCCTCAAGCGCATGAGCCTGCGACCCTAACCCCCGGCTGCGACGGAGGAGATTTACGAAGTATCCGTAAGCAGTAGAGAGATTTTACCCAAGGCATACGGGTGTAGGGTGACTGTGCACTCATTTCTGTGCCCAGTCACCCAGTTCTCAAAATGCTGGCGATTCCGACACTTAAGTCACTTTTGCCCTTCCAACACGAAAGTGTGCCCCAAATCGCGAAGAGACACGACAATTGCGAAACAACCATTTTCAAATGTATAAATTGCAAGGGCAAAACACATGTCACTTATGAAAAGCCTGTGCCCAATATTTCAGCGGGAGAGATGTATACGTATTTTCATCGGTCAAAATAATTGCTTTCATAAAGTAGCTTCGAATAATCTTAGAGCGCAAATAGAGATCCAAGCTAGACAAGAACAAGCTAAACTAAGGTTGACTGCGAAGCCCGAGGGGCCCTATCAGTACCCGCTACTTTGTCGCAAGATATGAATTCGAGAACTTCTTACAGAGATGTTTGTGCCGGTACCTCCATTAGAAAAGCGACTTCTGAAGTTACCATTACCGCGATAGGAGAAGATAATATCAATATATGTCCTGATGCTAAAAAAACTCAGAACAAACATAACAATAAAAAACTACATAAACCTAATAGCATAGAGGGAAGAAACAAAGTAGTTTTTTGCATCTGAATCTGAGTCAGATGACAACGTAATACATTTATCGCAAATTCTTTGACAACATCAGCGGAAAGGAATTATAGAGAGGTTTTTAGAGAAAATGAAAGAAATTTTGTCGGTAGAAATTGAGTTCAAAGCTAAAATCAAAATGTTTACAGAGTTCATTTGGAGAGAAGTGAAAACCTTTTTGCAGAATTACATTACGATCGAGATGTTGCTTCAATCGTTTAAATCTACTCATAATTGATAACCGCATTATTAGAAAGGAACTTATTAAAGTCTTAAAATGGAATGCGAATAGTTTAAAGCCTAAAGCACGCAACTTCGAGCTTCTCTTGAATCAAGACAAAGCACACATGGCTTTTGTGAGTGAAACCTGGCTTTCAGAGCAGATCTCTCTGAATTTTAGCTCCTACAACTTTGTCAGTTATTATGTATATGGAGGCCTGTGTGATATTATAAATAGATCCATTACATTTTCTCAGCAGTTCTTTAGTACAAGCAATTCACAAATACAAGTAATGATAATTAAAATATATAATATACGAGGGTGGATCTAAAAGTTCGTGGCCTAACCTACATGGAGCTATGACATCTTTTTAAATCTACCGTCATTTATTAGTATGTGTCATATTGATTTATTGTGCGCAGTTTCATTTCGATATTGCACAATATAAATTTTCTGTGATTATTTATTTGAAGCAATCTGACGCAATTTTCAATAATGGAGAAAATTGAACACCGTGCAGTCATTAACAATAACAAAGGCCTATCACCAAAAGACATCCATCAAGATATGGTGAGCGCTTTGGGGGAGCCTGCTCCATCGTATTCTAGTGTCAAGAGGTGGGTAGCTGAGTTTAAGCGTGGTCGTGAGAGCATTAAAGATGATCCTAGGAGTGGAAGGCCTACATCCTCTACCACGTAGGAAAACATCGATAAAATTTGTGATCTTGTACTGGGTGACCGACGTTTGACCATTTGTAAGATAGCTGAGATAACAAACATTAGTTATGGCCGGGTGCAACACATAATAACTGAAGAGTTGGGGTTCCATAAGGTTTCTGCTCGCTGGGTCCCGAGGTTGCTTTTAGCTGAACAAAAACGAGTTCGATACACAATTTCGCAAGACTGTTTGTAACTTTTTGAGACTAATCCCGAGGACTTTTTGTCTAGATTTGTTACCATGGATGAAAGCTGGGTTCACCACCATACTCCTGAATCGAAGCAACAATCCAAACAGTGGAAAAGATCAGACTCTCCTACACCGAAAAAGGCTAAGGTCGTTTTGTCGACTAACAAAGTCATGGCTTCTGTCTTTTGGGATGCGAAGGGCATTATTTTTGTAGATTATTTACCAAAAGGTCAAACTATAAATTCTAGTTATTATTGTAACCTTTTACGGAGACTCCGAACGACCATGAAACATCGGCGTCTGTGATGTGGACAAGGGAGATGGATGAGGGGAGGCGGTGGCAGCAGGGCTGGCGTAGACCTTTTTAAAGCCGAAGAACTACCACTAACTCCCGATAGTGTTGCGGAGCCTGAGCCGAGCTTTACTTCTGCACCTTCAATTTTAGAAATCTCCGTAACATTATCTGAACAACAAAATTGTTTAAAGAAAAAAGATACAGTACCAGGAATTGATACTATTTCATATTCTATGATTTAGAATCTTTCGATCAAAGCAAAATCAACGTTGTTAAAAAAAATCTAATATTACAGACTGGTATTGTTCCTGATCAATGGCGAGATGTACAGAGTCTTCCCATACGCCAGGAAGGGATCCTAGACTGCCCTCCTCATTGCGCCCCCATGTCTTGAATGAATCATGAAAAGGTTAGAGTGGTTTGTGGAAGGTCGAGGTCTCCTCCCTGGCACATCTACGGGATTTAGACGCTTTGAAACTTGTTTGGATAACCTATCCACTTTTAAATCTGATATACAATTAGGATTCCTTAGTAAAAGTTCAACCATTGCATACTTTATCGACATTGATAATGCATATAATAATGTTAATATTCTATCTTTTATTAATATACTGCCATGTATCGGTACAGGCGATAGAATATGTAAATACCTTTGGAATGTTTTATCGGATAGGTATAGAATATTTCTGAACTATGGGGGTGCCCCTTTAATAAGACATACTTTTCGGGGATTAGCTCAAGGGAACCCTATATCCTCTCTTCTATTTGATATTGCTACCATGGATATTGGCAATAATGTCAACAATGTTTGTATCTCCCAGTATGCTGACGATTTCATTTTGTATAAAACAGTAGAAAATGGTCGCATATTGGTTACAGTTACTCTCCTTAAATCTGCCATTGGAACTATAGTTTTATTATTAGAGAAAGTTGGCTTATGTATATCGGAGTCTAAAAGTAATGTATGTATTTTTAAACGTTCTAGAAATAATGTGAATTTAAATTTAAATTTGGACATGAATGACACATCTCTCAGAGTAGTTGATAGAGTTAAATATCTAAGTCTTTAGCTAGATTAAAAGTTGAAGTGGGGGCATCACATCAATGAAACCTTTGAAATAATTTATAAACGTGTAAATATCTTTAAAGTTTTAGCTGGGAATTCATGGGGAGGTCACGCTGTGCATCTTCGGAGACTTTACATTCTTCTCACAATAAGCCGTCTGCACTATGGTAGCTTCATCTGTGGCAGTTGTGCCGCATTCACAGTTAAAAAAATTGGATATACTACAAAATAGTGCCTTGCGGGTTTGTGGAGGTTTCATTCGCAGTACTGCGGTTATTGCATTACAGAAGGAGCTCTCCGTTCAACCTTTGTCTATACGGCGCCGCTGGCTTGCTAGCCGGTATTTAATTAAAATTTGCTCTAAGATAAATTATCTTAATAATGTGAATATATTAAAAATCATCGCCGCCACTTCAGTAATATTATTAACTTTCCTTTGTTAGCAAAAATTTATGCCGAGAGTACGGACCTGTTTATGAGAGCCCTAAATTAGAAATGTTCTCGCTAAATACTTGGGTGTCTTATATAGATGTTAAATCATGTATTTTGCTACAGTCGAAGATTTACATGCAAGCGTAATTTGCTAGATCGAGAAGTGAAGATACAAACTTTGAAAATGTTATCACATAATTATTCTCGATTTTATAAGATATATACCGATGGGTCTAAATCTGTACAAGTAGCTGGAGCCGCTCTCCTCGATCCTCAGCGCAACGTGTCCTTGAAGTGGATGCCGCACAGTGCGGCGTGTGATTAAAGAGTGTCTAAGTTACGAGAACAATTTACCGAACCAGCCTCCAGTCGTTATACTATCGGACTCGAGGAGTGCCTCCAGCGCCTTACTAGTTGCGTGTCGGCTCAGAGAGGCATGCCCATTGCATTTGAAGCTATTAAGTTAATCCAGGAATTTATAAAAATAAATAAGCTTATAAAAATCCAATGGATCTCCTCCTCTCATGTTGGCCTTTATGGAAACGAGATGGTGGATAATTATGCAAAAGACGCTGCACTGGATGGTGTTGTACTAGACTCCAAACCCTATGCCAGTGAACTACTTCCTCTTATAAATAAAAGATATCTAGAAAAGTGGGAGTAGCACTTTGGTGAACATAAGGATGTTGGGGTCCGGTACAGAACCATCCAAGGAAAGCCTCTATGGACTCCATGGTTTGACCGCGCCAATCGCTCTAGGGGACTGCCCGTTTCGGCATTCAGACTGCGTTCAGGACATGTTCCAACAAATAAATTTTATCATATGATGAGTATTAAACCTTCACCACTTTGTGAAGGGTGTCATAAGTTTAAAGACATACTGCATATTTTGTTGGAATCTGTCAGGAATGAAGACCTGACAAGCAGAGTGCTGGTGGAGTCTGTTCGTGTGAGTGTTGGCGAGGTAAACTGCTGGCTAGCAGCAGGGCCACTTACAAGCAGGGCTCTTAAATTGTACAATTTTGTTGACCAATCCCTTTAAGGGAATGTGATATCGTCCATGAGACTGACACCTTCACCTCAGGTGTTCAAAGCCTCTTCAAATATTAGAATAAAAATTAAAAAAAAATTAATAACATTTCAGTCACCTACATTTTAAAAGAAAACAAATTACATATGTCATGACAACATATGATAGTTAGAAGTTTTGTTAAAATTGTATATATGTTATGTCATATTTCATTCAACCAACATGGCATTTTCCACTTTTTAATATACCGCACTATTACACTTTTTAAATACTTATTTGAGTATTTTAAAAGGAAAAAATATTTAAAACAATATAATAAAAAGAATATTTCAAGAATGATCTAATTGAAAGCTGGTGCACATTTCCTATATTGAAGAAAATTTAAATAAAAACTTGGTTGTTTCATCTAAATAAGGAATAACATTCACTATATACTTTTATTATACTATTTAACTTTTAATAAATAGAGATACTTAAACTCTAAATACAAATATTTTATTACAGGAAGAGGTTGTGCCTTGCTGCATAAGAGATGCATAGTGCATTCTGTTGTGCTGGCACAACCGGGGAGGTACTTCTCGTTTACATAATACAACCTTAAAGTGACATATTCAGCATCGCGTTTCTTGCGGTTTGTGAGTAGCCCGTGTCCCATTGGGGGCCAAAGGAGGGCAACGCATCGGCATAGTAGTTATGTGGATATTCATGGGCGTCGGTCTTCATAATAAGCCTCCGATTTCTTGTTTGCCGTTTATTCATTTGGAAAAAAATTAAGAGTTCACTCACCCAATACTACCAGCTCGACGCTTCTGTATGTCTTTTGCTGGGTCAGCCCCTATAAATTTGTGACTTGGTTATATACAGCAACTTCTAATACCTATTAAATATATTGGTCTGCCTTAAAAAATTGAGTTCTTTTTCATTATTTTAACTTTATTATTGTTTCCTGCCTAATTAGGAAACTGGTATGAAAATTTGTTAATGTGTGTAAAATGGAATACACAAGTCAAATGGCATTTTTATTATGCTACACTAACTTAGTAATATAAAGTGTGATGCTGTATTGCAACAGAAATGGCCCGGTGCGACCTCTGACTCACGCTTACATGATACTGTCATAAACTAAACTTTCGGAGTCATGTTTCTTCAGTTCTGCGAGTAGGCAATGGCCCACTTGAGGGATCCTCTCATGAGCCTTTGGCATCATCAGAATAGTAATTATGTGGATGTATATGGGTATTGACAGTCTTACACAGTCTGTAACTGATTTCTCATTTGCTATATAAAAATACTGTACCAAAAAAAATATAATGTTTCTGTAAAATACACTGATAAGAATTTATAAATACTAGTCTACTGTGGTAAGTCAGTGTAATCAAAGATCAATCTTAATTATAAAAAAACAACATTTGATTTTGAACACAATTTCAGGGTAGAACTTTATTGTATATTTTAAAAACTGAACAACATATTGTCATAAAGTGTTTAACAGTGTCCCAATTTGTGTATTATATGATTTATACATTGTATGTGTGCCATAATGTGTGTAATGTTTTATTTAATTAAAATTACAAAATCTAATGCATATTATAACAAAAAAAGATTTCTGCACATCTTATCAATATAATTAATCTTAAACTGTACCACAAATTTCAAATATCTCAATTTGCACAATTATTTTTAAAAGGGATGGGATTTCTTCCATGAATTAACATATAGACATTATAAAGTTAAATTGATGATTGTAATATCTGAGAATTACAACAAAAAAAATCTAGATTAAAATTAATATTTACAATTTTACATACATAAATATTTCATTGTACAACAAAGTTATTAGAACTGAGAAGTATTGTATTAATTACATTAAAATATATAGCTATAGTACATGTTCTAAAAAAAAATATTGATTTACTCATTGTTAGTCCAAATTATTTTTATACCTGTTATTAGGAATAAGTGAGATAAGTGTGATTCGATCTTCCATAGTAAAATAAATAAAATATAATAAATAATCTGAAACTTTTGCTTTGTAGAGTAAGAGGTATAAATATATGTATTTTGATATGCAGAAGTTATAATGATATTTTGAGAAAATAATAAAATCAAATGACGAATGTTGTTATAAAAAGTGAGAACATAATACTGTGCACTTATTTAATGTACTGTTTGTAAAATAAAAACATGTACGTAAATATGAAAATTATATTATTTTTAATATTTTTGAAACACAAAATTTGCTAACAACGCGTCACGCGGAGCAACGCAAGAGCAACGTCAATAGAAAATAGGTCGATCGTTTAGTAGGAATTTTGGCTCAATAGAAAGAATAAATAAGAAACAATATATGCATTCATCAAAAAATGGGATAGATATTAGGAAATGGTGGTTGTAAATGGGCCACATCAAGAACTTAAAAAATATTACTAACCGGGGATAGTGGGTGCCACGGCAGACATCGGTCAATAAACTCATCAGTCCACGTTTTTTTACCTCTGGTAATAAAATATTTATAGTGAAATTTTAATTCACAAAAGGAAATTCACTAAAACACAAAAAAAAACAAAATGTCTGTTTATAGTAATTCTTTAGCACAACACAAACGCCATTTTTCAAGAAATGACATGACATTGCCGTGATTGCCTTGTGCCAACATGAGACAGTTGCCAGACTGTAGCTGAGTTATACCAAGAATAAAAATTGTACAGTGG